>JABMDO010000877.1:0-21337 GCA_014851415.1 Cnaphalocrocis medinalis | reverse complement strand
CGGCGGGCAACTCACGTCGTCGGGCGCGGCGGCCAGCACTTTGTCGTGCAGCAGCGGGTGGAGGGCGGCGGCGCGCGCCGGCGCGCCCTCCGCGTCCATGCACACCAGCCCCAGCATGGCGCTGATGCCCTCGCACACCACGAGGTGCTGCCAACAGAACGTTAACGCTATAGAAGACTCACAAGACGTGTTATTTATTTACTTCTCATTTTATGATCACCAATTCGCATAAGGCGAGAATGGTTATTTAGCCTAATCCCAAAATAGTAGCGATTACTTGCTTTCTATGACAGTACAAAGACTGACACTGTCTTTTTTTTCCATACTCTACTACTCTTTTATGATTCCTCTGATCTTGCACATATTAATCAGCGTTGATTTCGATTAACATTTATGAGACTGGTGTCCGTTCACACTACTCATCAGGAACAAATTGCTTTAATTTAATTAGGAAATTGTTACTCGTAAAACACTGATGGCCTACTATAGGACCTGGCGATTACTATACTATAAAATATTGATAGTGACTAAATAGGGCTCAACATTTACGCATTGACACGCTACGCACTGATGGGGCAGCCAAAAGTTTCCGTACAGGAGACCTATTTTTGAATTTTCGCGTCGTCCAAACAAAACTACCTACTCATGTTGCATGTCACGTCGTCTCGTGAGTCGCATGATTGATAATTTTCCCTATTTTTGAAATCACTCGCTTAGGGTATTGCTAAGCTTGTCAAAGTATAGTGTTAACTCGTTTCACGCAGAAAATTATATAATCGGTACTACACAGTAAGACCGGGATACGGCGTAACGTATAACGGAACGTAAATATTTTGACAAAAAAGGGAAAAAGAAAAATAAATTTGACGTAAATGCGTCCACTCGCCTAGCGGAAACGAGTGGTTTACATTCGTTGCAAATCGCTCGTTTTCGAATGATTCAAAAATGCGGATGTCAAAAATCATGCGAGTCACACATTCTTTAGTGAGACGACAATTAAAAAATAGGTCTCCTGGCCACTTGAGTGGCTCTCGGCTATGTCTAGTTGATTCTGGCTATCGCTATATTGTAAGAAAACGCTGGCATCGCTGGAACAGAAGGCATTACCAACTCCAAGACAAAGTTGGTTGATGTTTGATGAATTCTCAACAAACTACCTTGTGAATAAATTGATTCATTTACTAACTACTTAGGTACGCTGGGGAAGGGAATAAATAAGTGGTTTATGTCTAGACTGTTACCTAATTATCCCACTTAACCCTACTGTGTCGTAAACGACACACCAACTTTGAAAAAAAATTTAGAGTTATGAGGGTCCTTGAAAAATTTTTTTTACGTCGCGTTTGGCTGTCGAAGACTCCATCAGTAGTTACGAAGTGTTTTTAGTGTGCTGCAGTTAATTCCTTTTGTGCTGAATAACGACGAATTTTAAGTTTTTTACAATGAGTTATTCGAGGTAAGATGACATACTATTATAAACATCTTTTTGTTAATATACTATGTAATTATGATAGCTTGATTTCTATAGACTTCTCAAAATAAATAAACTTGTTTATTTTTTAACATTTTTAGCCAGTAGTTTACGTTTTCTTTATACGTGTCGTAAAAGACACGGTAGGGAAATGTGCTACTATAAGTAATACTTTTTATTTATCTACAGAAAATCATGAAGACCCCTCACTTTGCATGAGATAATCGAGGAGTTAGAGCAAAATGATGAGGTGGAAGTCCCCGACTCCATAACCATCATGCCTCCGGAAAATTGTACCTAATGCTGAAATTACGCACCAGGATTCTGGAGATGAAGAATGTGTGTCCCTTCAAACCTGCTGAAATTCAGCAAGATTCTAGTGACGAAAGGGAAGATGACGACGTGCCATTAGTACAGTTTTCTAAACGGCGGCGCATCGACTCTGATCCTGAAAGCTTTTCCATGGGCTCTTTACCACCAGACCCAGAAACAAATTGTTCTACTCCTGCTCAAGCATTGATGAAGCCATGATACCATATTATGGTGGGCATCCATGCAAACAGTTCATTCGTGGAAAGCATATAAGATGGGTTTACAAGTTTTGGGTTGGGGCAACGCGTCTAGGATGCCTTATGCTTATGTTAATTGGTTTCCACCATACCAGGGACAACAAGGCAACAATCAAAGTGAGTACAAAAGTTTGGGCCTAGGTGCTAGTATTGTATTGCAGTTCGCCGATAAACTTCAGAAAATAGATTCTAAAGCACCTTTTTCGACATTTCATTCATTGCCACGCATAATTCATGGCAAGCATAATGGTGGACAGTTGGATCACCTGAAATTCCGAAGAAAATGTCGCTGTAAATCTACTTGAGAAGAACAAGAAAACTGAGAGTAATAGAGGAGGACGTCCATCAAAAGGTGTTTCTAGTGCATTGCGATATACTCACAATGGACATTTAGTGAAGTACAGGGAGGATCGGCTGCGATGCGGTGTTTGTCACAAAAGTGCTAATTTCTATTGCCTAAAATTTACATTTTCAAAAAATTTTTTTGGATGCAACGTTACATTACTGTAACGTTGCATCCAAAAAAATTTTTTGAATGATATCATACTCTAAATAAGTATTTTTTCTAAAATAGTACAAATAAAAATATTTTTGGTATTATATTTGTATTTCATTAGGTTTTCATTTGTTAGGTTTGTTATTTTCTAATCTACATGAGTATTGTTATCAAAGTAGTAGATTTCCCTACTGTGTCGTTTACGACACGGCATTTTCCAGCTTTTCTGGAAATCATATATTTTTTTTAATATTTTTCTGCGATTGTTAATCACATAAATATTAGGTACACAAAGTTTCAGATCAATTACTGAAAAATACGTTATTCAGGGATAAGTGGGTTATTAATCGACTTTACAGATAAAATAAAGTTTTAATTAAATAAGTATTTTTTCGTAATGATATTATACTAAGTAAGTATATTATTTACATTTGGGACGTATTTTTATTTGTTATTTTATGTGTACCGATAAAATTATTAATAAGCATTGTAATGCACCAAATTGAATTTAATTTATCTTTTGATTTTGTTTTTAATTCTTTGTTACATCCATACTAATATTATAAATGCGAAAGTAACTCTGTCTGTCTGTCTGTCTGTCTGTCTGTCTGTCTGTCTGTCTGTTACTCTTTCACGCCAAAAACTACTGAACGGATTTAAATGAAATTTGGTATACAGATGGTCTAGACCCTGAGAAAGAACATAGGCTACTTTTTATTGCGAAAAAGGGGTTGTAAGGGGTTAAAAGTGGGATAAAAAAGTTACTTTTCCACGCGGACGAAGTCGCGGGCGGCCGCTAGTTTTATATATATATGACAACTAGAACCTTCGAGCATTTTTTGTTTTTGATCAAGACATGTTCTGTGCTCAATTCAAATTGTGATTACCTAGTGCTCATTCAGATGCCTTTGAATCCTAATTTCAAATAGGTAGTTATCGCAATTGTTTTTTTTACACAAATTTATCTTGTCAATAAATGAACGTCACATTAATGGAATTATAATACCATGTTTAATTTAATTACTGACAGCCTACTCGGTGTCTTTCAAGACTATTATGACAAATTTCAGTGGGAAAGCGTCGACTTCAAATTATTAACAACGGGCTATTAACTCATAATAGGTACCCCTACAGGTACCTAAATAACAACTTCATTAATTAATGAAATGATTTAATGAGCAACCAAATATTCCGATTTCTATTTATCATCACATTAAGGACTGATATTATACATAAGTAGGCTAAATATCTTCGTATTTTAATGATGGCAGTATGTACTCGAAAAAAAACATGCAAAATAATGGTAAATAAATATTGAGTTGAAACCAAGAATAGATAGACTACAACTACAAGACAAATATTTGACCATTAAGGTTATGAGCACAAGCGGATGCATCTACCAACGTAAATGCTATTTTTACCCAACTAGATAGGCGCCGGTAGAGTACACCTTTTTAGGGTTCCGTAGCCAAAAATGGCAAAAAACGGAACCCTTATAGTTTCGTCATGTCCGTCTGTCCGTCTGTCCGTCTGTCACAAGCCGATTTACTCGGAAACTATAAGTACTACAGTGATGAAATTTGATGGGAATATGTGTTGTATGAACCGCTACAAAAATATGACACTAAATAGTAAAAAAAAAGAATTGGGGGTGGGGCCCCCCATACATGTAACTGAGGGATGAAATTTTTTTTTCGATGTACATACCGTGTGGGGTATCAATGGAAAGGTCTTTTAAAATGATATAAAGTTTTCTAAAAAACATTTTTCTTAAAGTGAACGGTTTTTGAGATATCAGCTCTCAAAGTCGTAAAAAGTATGTCCCCCCCCCTCTATTTTTATAACTACGGGGTATAAAATTCTAAAAAAATAGAGGTGATGCATGCTAATTAACTCTTTCAACGATTTTTGGTTTGATCAAAGTATCTCTTATAGTTTTTGAGATAGGTTGATTTAACTGTAATTTTTATATTTGCTGCTACGGAACCCTTTGTGCGCGAGCCCGACTCGCACTTGGCCGGTTTTTTATTTATTTTTTTATTACTCCGCATGACGGCGGGGGGTTTACCGACTAAACCCCCTGGGACTCTCCCTCATCGTCCATCGCAGGAGAAAGTCGAGGAGCAAATAGCGTGACAGCTTTTTTATATTACTCTAAGGTAGGCGCAGTAACACAATATTGAGCAGACCAAATTTAACTGTGATTCTTGGACGTTTTCATGTATTTTTTATGGCGGTTATAATTGTCAGACATCGAGAAGAGGCTTCGTAACTTGAGTGGTAGCATTGTTAAGCGCGAAGAAACCCCTTTTTTGCTGTCTCCTCGACATGCCTCCTTATGCATACCCTCCTGCAGGGTGGAGGGGGAAGGAGCAGGCGGGTTATGTCGGGCTCTCCTCCGGTGGCGGCTGGAGGCAGGGCGAAGGAAAAACTGACAATCTGAAGAAGATCGCAGAATCCCCTCGGACACTGGTGGCGCAGGTCAGATCAGTTTGGAGGTCGTCATTTGAGGTCTATGTACCTATGTAGTGGATGTGTTTTGAAACGATGACAATACTCGGGCCCTGCAATTGCGACCAATAGGATGCCATTATTGGTTGTTATCCAGTAAACGCTTTCAAAGTAGGCCTAGGCCTTTCATCTAATCAGGTGTTCCACCCACTAATCAGCTTTCCATCTGTATTTAAGGTTACATACGGTTATAGTACTGAAATGGCAATCAATACAAACGTAACAACCCTAGGTTATCTTTCGTATTTCTACTTTAGGTACCTTTGCTTTAATATTAGGATCTATCAAAATTCAATTCCAATCTGAATATAAGGTTAGCGGTCGAGTGAACATTGCCAGAAACCTTTACATATTTAAATAAAGGTCTGATATCTAATTTGAATGGATTCCCTTTCCGCAGATTATATGATCCAGGTAGCATTTATTTTAATATAGGGTATAAGCTTCGCAGATACGGTGACGCTTTTAAAGTAAATAAGTGAAATAGATGTTTCGAAAACTAATTGAATATCATCAAATTATCATCATTGGCGCAGAAATGCCAACGTATTTCGAGAATAAATCCTCTCTTTTTACATCCACGTCGATGTTCGTAGATCTCGATACGACCTAGTGATCTTTACGAAAGTGGTTAATTCCTTCCTTCCTTAATAGCCGGCAACGCATTTCCGATCAGATGTGTTGCAGATGTCCATGGGCGGCGGTGATCACTTACCATCAGTGAGTAGTCAGCTCGTTTATCCGCTATAGTTAATGTCAAAAAAAAAGAAAATGTCATTGAACGTTATCGTGATCTAGACTACAAATATTTTGTTGGCCGGCTCTAGTACACCACTCGGTCAAAAGTTTACTGCACTAGGTACTGGCGTTTGACATCTATATAACAAGAAGAAAATCCAGCATATCACTGAGGTTTTCCATAATATTCAAATGTAAGACGTTCATTACCCTATAAAAAACTTACCTAACACACTACTGACAGCAAGCTAAACAACAACAAGCAAACTACTGACAGCAAATCACAGTTAGGTCTCATGCACTCAGTAATTTTGGTAATAAAGTCTTCTTTTAAGTGGGTATCACTCTTGTCAGTTATCGTGGTCATCACTTCAGGCATTGGTGCAAACTTCACAACATGTCATCTCTTTTCTCTTATGGCGGCCTTCCCCGTGTATTCATTAAGTGATAAATGAGTGGCTTGCTGCTACTTTTATCTGGTTATTTCACCTCATAGGCGATCTTCCTCGTGACATGGTTTCCTGACACTTTCCTTGGACAGTAAGTCACTCAATGTATAAAAAAGGTACATTTTTCATAAATGCGGGATACTATCCCGTACCTAAAAGTACGAAAAATGCAGATATTCTTACAAAAACGGAAAGACTTGCAGAAGTTAACTCCGTTTCGTAATAAAACTGTTGATTAATTGGTCAACTTTCTTAACTCCAAGCTAAAGTATGAAATGAAATTTTCCGAGTTCCGACGGATGTTCCGCGCGGAAGAGCTCATTTATTTGCTTCATAAATGAAAGATACCATTTCATATAATATCAAGTAGGTACTAACTAACGTAATATTAACTTAAACTCTTTTTAAAAGAGGGCAAAATAAACAAACAAGCGGTACACTTAGATCACGTATAGGTATCAGACTGTAAACACTAAAAATTACTTATTTATTACACCCAGACACTGAACAAATACAAGTGTTCATCACACGAATGATTGTTCAGGGTAGGGGATCAACTCACGACCTTTGGCGTACAAAGGAGGGTCACTACCAAATGCGCCATCGGGCCAGTCTATACCTAATAATTTTATTAAAATATTTTCAATCCATCCTATTGTTAACACTAGGTATGTAAACCTACACCACAAGCGGGTTAAAATACGTCAGAAAATCAATCGAAGCTGGTGTAACCAAATACATAAAATGCCATCACGTTAAAGCATTAAGAAGCTGAATTGGCAAAACAACAAATTCTAAACGCTTGCAACGAAACTTGATGCAAATATGGATTTAAAGGCGCGCCTCTGGCGATCAATAGGGGAGCGGAGCAAACGTGCAAGTTCGATAGAGACGCTACTCGATATCGGTAAATCTATACTTTTTATAAAGCGGGAACTTTCTAAAGACATCGACGAGGTTTTTAGTAAAACGAAAACGTAAAACGCTTGCGGAATATAATCGACACATAGCGCCATCTACCGACAATGATTAGAACTAATAATAACGTAATTTTCGGTATTTTTATGACAAACTTATTCGTGAATTTAATGCAAACAATAGTGCCACTTAACTGAACTTAATCTAAGTTTGTTCTCGCGTTGTTTAGCCTGCTTTGTACGTACTTATTCGGAGCTGTTCGAAACATCTCGTTGACTGGTTTTTTGTTAGACATACCTACCCGTCCCACCCATCCCGCAAGTGTTTCATCTTTTCGGGTTACATAAGCCATGTGTGTATAAATATCTTTAGTATAGATATAAATCAACTATCGATACCCTATCTTCTCATAGACTAGCTTCTCTAACTTCAATGAGATTGATGTATAAGTTTGGAAAGCGATAAATATTATGTTACGTTAGAAATTCGACGTAAGAAGGAAAATAAAATGAAAATGCATTTGCTATGAAGTTTTGAATTTCAAGTAGGTAAATGTACAATATTTTTATGATTTTCTCTATGTGCTCAATAATACGTAAACTTTACCATTTTATACTCCCAGGTCAGGTCTCATTTTATACTAGCTACCAGGACTGTAAAATATAATATTCTTCGAATAACCTAACTTTAGTACTAAAGCGAAGGTCATACCTACATTAGTTGTCATGTCGTCATCTTAGATTCGATTCCGACTCCGACCCTGGACAAACATTCATGTGTAATTTAATGTAAGGTCTCCTTTTTAACACTTCAGCTGGTTTCTGGCTATTCTGAACAGCCTTTTTGACACGCGCCGGGGGGCGGACGGGTTATGTCTACTACTCCTAGGCACCACTCTCACCGTCCTTGAGTGGGGAGGAATCGCGATGACGGGTACGAAACTCGCGATGACGGGTGCGAAACCTGGTTCGCAATCACTCTAGACCAGCTAACTTCACCCACAAGTGCAGAAGCTTCATGGAAAATTGATCGGCTACTCGTGATAAACACTCGTATGTTTCCAATATCTGGCTCATAAAAATGTATAGATATTTTAACACGAACACAAATGGATAAGTAAATATTTCTGTTAACTTTGCTGTTTCCGATATCCGTAACACTCGCCTTAAGCTACTTAGTTTCCCACTTGGGCGATGAGGGAACACCGCTGTATTTCTTAAGCAGGGTCGGGTCAGTGTGTGTGATATTGTCTGTGTTTTTATTTTGGCCAAGAATAATATTTATAATACCTTACTATGAAGATAGGTAAGGCGCCACGGAGCCATATACTTATGATTAACATAAAGTATTTTCACATAAATCTTTAAGAAACGAGCCTATACTTTCTTATAAGGCCGGCAACGCATTCGCATTCCTTCTGGTGTAGCTGATGTACATGAGCGGCGGTGATCACTTACCATCAGGTGACCCGCTTGCTCGTTTTCCTTCCTATGTCATAAAAAAATTGTCTAGGATCTATGTAGATTTCGTAGCGCGGGTAGAAAGTATGTCGAAAGAGTATTTCCATCTATTCAGCAAAGCCCAAGTCCTGATAACATTGCATTGTGAAGAAATCACCAATATGTAGCATCGGATTCTTCAAGCTCACAAAATTGGCTCCGAGAGAAATGTTCAGTGCAACCGAATTGGTTCGGAATTTATGTTGCAAAAATATATTTATCGCTTGCTTTCGCTCGAATTCCGACGTATCTCTGAAAGAGACGTAAAGTTATTATGGAAGTTCTTGAATAAAATACTCATAAAGTAGATTGCGCAATATATGTTAGGATGGTGTAATAACAATGACGTAATGAAGTCTTACTTTTATTCTTATGTCAATATTTATGCTCTTTTTGTAAATTAACGATTATACCTACTACCCCTCCAGATTTTTTATGTTCGAGCATAAAGAAGTTACGATATTATTTTGATAGAAAACTAACTTTTTTTTGCATTGGTGGAATGCCGCTGGCCCGATGTGTAATGGCCGACGTCGCCATCTTTCGGCGGCGCCCTTATACATACCCTTCTGCCGATGGAAAACTACCTACGTATCTTGTAACGTTTAATTGGCATTGGCTACACTATGGTAAAAATAAATAATACGTATTACTTATTTAAACTAAAGGTTTGATGCACTATTTTGTTTAGAAAATAAATAATGTGGCACTAATCTCGTTTCCATGTTATGTACCTATATCCTCTGCAAAGTACAACAGCACGTTAATAAATGAGCATAATCTGATTTTTTAAATTCCACGTAAAATATTTGTATTGCAGCGGTAACAGACGATAACATTACAGACGTCTTAAATGACTCCCAATTTGACTTTTCCAATGATGATTTCAAAACAAATGAGTAAGTAAGTAAACATTTATTGACCAACCAAAAAGAGATACAACACAATAGTAGTTAGACACAGAATACATAATAAGAAGTAGGTAGATAAACGGAAAGGGACATTAAGTGCTCACATACATAGACAGATACATTGGTGGTCAATAAGGTCCAATCTCAGCATATGCTGCAGCTGCTTCATTGAAGCCACTGCAGTGCTGCAAATGAGCGTGTGATATAAAAAAAACTATAAAAGAATGGATTTGTCAGTGTTTCATGCGTTCAAATCGCAACTGGTTAACCAATTTCCATTAAGGATACTAAAATAACTTAGTTTCAAAGTTAACATTAGACACCATTTAGATCTCTAATGTTTCTAATGTTGATTTTGTGATTTTTTTTTGTTTATTAGACTATAGGCCAACGCTTGACCACAATCGCAATGTCAGAGAAAGTTTAATTTTCCTATGTTCTTCCTAAAGATACCAATCTTTATTATTGATATAATCTCCTATATACCTAGGTACTTACACAATTTCATACTGAATGCGTTTGAAATGTAATCCCATCAATACTGTATTTATTATTTTAAAGTTAATATCACAGAGGATGCTTTACCTAGATATTTTAAATTTCAAATATGCCGTCGAGGTCTAAAACAAAATGTAATGTTTTATTTTCTTTTTGTCGAAATTTGTTTTGTAACCATAAGTTCAGTTTCACTACCTACGGTCCGTAGTTACACCGGCTTTTGGTCTTCTTTTAAAGATGTAATTGAATTTTTTTTTTCAAATATTTCCTAAATTAAATTATAATTATAGGTATGTCGTTTAATAACGTCATGTAATGTAATGATGATATGTCGTTTAATAATGCACTGTAACGTTATGAAGTGTTGTCATTTGTACAATCATGGTTGTCAGAATTATTTATAACTGCTTTGTTCTCAAATAGGTTGTGTGTAAATTACAAGATAACTTTCTTTAACACCACTTGTACCGAGTATTTGATTTAACACAACACGATAACAATATGTCTTCCGCAACACTTTTTAATTTTTTGAAGCATGGCCAGTTGAGCTGGTTCCGGTATGTTGATTTTAAAAGTCAGACAACAGGCGTTCCATTGTAATTAGGTACCCAGATTTACAAAATCCTGGACCATGGCTTACCCCGGACTTCAAAGTGGAAATATGATGATTATCATAAAAGCAATGCAATCTACAATGCGAAGGTATTGTTTGATCCCCTTCTAATTTCTAAAATAGGAGATTGACTTCAAGGGCGAGTACAGCTCGCACTTGGCCGGATTTTTACAAGCATCATATCATAAATGAAGACAAACAGAGATTTACATATTGTAATCAACGGAATGATTCTCCACGTTACTATCACGTATGATGAAAAGTCACATGTGTGGCACAAATGTGACTCTATTTGTTTAATATTTTTCCTGTTATTTTTTCTAATAACAGGAAAAATATACAAAAAAACTTTTTAAAATTACCAGTATTGGATTGACAGTTTTCACATCAGTTAAATAAAAATAATCTGGTCAAATAAAGTAGCATTAACTAAAGCATCAAACAAGGGAGATAAAATAGTGTACATAATGAATCGCGTAAAGTTGTCTTATGTGGAATCATTAGTACTTTTGCTTAGTATACTTGGCGGTGTTGAAATGGGTTCCAAAGAAAATTGTGTTGTAAAAAATAAAAACTATAAACTAGTGGCCCCGGATGGAGGATGGGGGTACATGATTTGTGTTGCCAGTGTAGTTATTTTTGTAAGTGACATTTTACTAAATACAGTTGCTGCATAAGATGCAAGGGACTCTTTTTAAGTTAGTCTACTAAGAAGTGACGTAATACGTATAATACTTGTACTGTCTCTCCTGTCAAAAGATCTCTATTGGTGAAGGTCGTAACATCCAATTAAAATTATTTCGTTTCCAGGTTGTCACAAGCGCTTTTGTTCCCTGTTTTGGGATGATGTACAAAGAGCTGATTGATACATTGCCTTTGGGATCAACTGAAATATCATTGTTTAATTCCTTGAATGTCCTCAGCTTTGCCATTTTTCGGTAAGAAATTTACGTGAAATGATTTATATTTGAAAGTTTATATTCTAACGAGGATAACAAACAAGATAAAAATAAAATTCTTTATTAGAAATAAAATTAACGAACTTTTGAAACATTCTAAAGGATGTTGTCCGCTAAAAGTTACAAGAAATAAGTAGCTTAGGTATTTGTCTTTAGACACGAGCTGCATTACGGTTCGTCAATCCAGATCTTTTGTTCTATTTTTCGAAATCTAACTTTCGTGACAGTCCTCAAATCATTACTTCTGTTGGCATTATTAGGCAGATGTTTTCAAACATGCTCTGATTTTAGGTTTTCTCACAAGCCCACTGCTAAATTACTTCAGTAAACGAAAACTAGCATTTATATCTGTGGCGGTATATAATACAAGCATTTTGAGGATATTTGTTACATCTCAAATCCAGTTTTACATAATTGGAATTCTTCAGGTAAGTTTTAAACTGATTAAAACGTGTCAATAAGATAATGTTGTCGTAGTTAGGGTTCTAGAGTCTTCAAGGACTCCTTACTATTTTTCTATTTAGGGCATGTATCACTTTTAAGATTAATAAAACATATTCATATTAGTGAGGTTGTAATTTTTATTTGTAACCTTATTATGTAGCTTATCGTTAGTGGGTATTAAAAATAAGGTTGTTAAAAAAATTTGAGTTTCGATTCAAATTGAGTTCTTTTTTAAACATTATGCTTGAAATGCAAATTCAACTCATCAATGCCCTCTGACATTTCTTATTTTCCAGTTTAATTTATATACATTAGTGGCGCTTCTCTATTTGTACCAACATATTTTTGGTTTATTATTATTTACATTTACGGGCTGCTCTTTCGGACATTATTTAACATAACAAATGCAGTACTTAACGAGTATTGTAGAAAAAAGATTATTTGCAACAGCCCCGTTCAACAATTACCAGGTACCTACCTATCTATGTTTTCTGTATTTTTGTACTTTTCCAGAGTTAGTTTCAACGCTAAAGGGTAATTTTTAAATAATATAAGTTAATGATATACATGGATATATGATAAAAGTATTTGCTATGTATCATGTTCATTTCATTTTTGTATCTTAGCTAGAAGACACCTATCATCTAAAGAAAAAGATAAAAATAAATAAAAAACATTAAGTCAATGTTCTTTTCAGGGTTGGCAGCAATGTTTGCGCCGCAATTCGTCAAAGTTGTGCTCGAGTCTTATGGATTTATAGGTTTAATGCTGATTACAACGGGCATTTCTTTGCAAGGATTTTTCGCGGTTGCACTTATGCAACCAGTGGAGTGGCATATGAAGAAAATTCCTATACAACAGGTCGAAAATGGTAAATATCGTAGTATCAAGACTTCCTACATTACTGAAAGAAATTTCGAATATTTGCTAAAATATTATGTCACTTTGGTTTAGTTCACCGCCGAGCTAATGGTAGAAATATGCTCGTAGATACGAAGAATACTGAGTTGCATGGTCAGATTTGAACTTTTCTTTAGTTAAGAAGACTCGCATTCTCTTTTAGTGAGCTACCATCGCTCAAAGTTATAATGCTTGATTCAACAAAGTAATTTACATTTTTTTATTTTTGAGAGAACTAAACAAGAATGTTTATTTAAAACCAAAATAACACAACATAACAATATAAAATTCAACATTTAAAGTTATAAAATCACAAAATAATAAAAATAATGTAAAAAATGTTGCTACCAAAATGTTTCTGCTCAGTATAGGTACGACTTTGCGTGTCACACTGTGCCACGCGAAGCCACTGGTATTCTGCGGATGTTGTCTACCTAAAGTCAAATAGGGTGATATTTAATCTGCTCACTCTAACCACGTATAACTCTACTAGCATTAAAAAAAAAAGTAAACTCAAATGCACCGTATTCAAACGTTACAAGAGTCAGAGGCAAGATAGATAGATAGACACTCTTTATTGCACAAAAGATTACAGGAAACTTATGTAACTTGATTCAACTTAATTGAAGATTGGTTAGTTAATAAGAGCTTTAACTTTTTTACAGAAACCCACTTACTTATCACGGAAGATGATAATGTTCCTACAATCAAATTAAATGAGCTAGAATCAGAGGAGCAAATTGACAAAGAAATGCCTACTGATGATAAATATACTTCTAATGATATCAAAAAATCGTCGTGGGTTAAGTGAGTATCTACAAATAAAAGTACTTTCATTGAAATTAAAGGAAAAGAGGTTAAAAGTTGGCAGCGCACTTGTGACTCTATTGCAGTTGTAGGTAACCCCTTACCATCAGGTGATCCGTCTGCTCATGTTGGATTGGATTTATAAGCAATTGCCGCCCACCGACACTAGTGGAGTCTCAATTTATCAAGTTCGATAACTTACTTAGATACTTCCAAGCTTAAAATTCCCCTTTCCCTCGGATTGACCCATCGAAACCTCAAAATCAAAACACAGAAACCATCAAAACACAGAAACCTCTGACCTCGCCAAAACACAGAAAATACACAACTTTGGCCAGCCAGAGCCATTGATGCCAAAACACGGTTCTCTCAGGGGTAATAAAAATGTATAAATTTTATAGTACATATAACGCTTTGATAACTTTCTGTTGCAGGAATTTGTTCAATGATGTTTTCGAATTGGCATTGATGAAATCAATGTTAAAAACGAACGTGACCTGGGCTATATCTATCGCAACGTTTGGAGACATGGCTTTTATAATCTACTTACCACTTATGCTTTACTCGAGAGGATGGATAGAGGTACGTCAAACTAATCTTATCATTTCAGCACTCGTATGTAGATTTTTGTTAAAAACATAAATAATAAACACTAATAGGTATTTGGTTTGTAAATATTTGTAAATAATATGTTCCTAGTCCCTTTCAGTGAATGTTTTAAAGTCACAATAAATACACGACTATCTAAAGGTTCTCAAAAGACATAGCCCCATGTGTATAAATTATATATGTATTTATCTTTAATAATGCACCTATTTATAATATTGGACTTCACGGAAGACCAGCGTCGTGGTGTCACATAGATACTGCGACATTGGGCATATGTCGAAATTGGACATATGTTTTAGTGCCATTATAAATTCACACAACATCTCATACATTGACCTGACTCCGTACTAAGTAGCTTATGCACTTGTGTTACAGATATCAGACAACAGAGGATCACAAATATAATACTTAAATACATATATAACACCCAGACACTGAACAAACACAAGTGTTCATCACACGAATGTTTGTCCAGGGTGGGGATCGAACCCACGACCTTTGGCGTATGAGGCAGGGTCACTACCATTGCGCCAACCGGCCAGTCATTATAATATATATTATAAATGTACCTTATTGTTTACTTTTTATTTATTAATTGAATAAGCAAACGTATGAGAATTAACTATTACAACAGCTACTATTTTGAATTTTCTAAATTAATATTTAGATTAAAATTGTTTCAAAAACTTACAATGTTCGGTTGAAGTGAGATGCGTTGCTTCGAACATACCTGAAAACAAAACAAATCGATTAAGTAACACGCTGTGACTTGCCTTGCTTATTTTGTTCTTCCATAAAACTTGATTTCGAATCTCAAGGAAAGAGCGTACTACGCATTAGTGACTTCAGCAGATGTTCGGTGAATACTTACCAGCAGGTGACCCGCTTGCTCGTTTGCCGACTCTAGTAAAAAAGACTTTAAATGAAGTCCAGCGTGTGTACGTGCCTTTGTTATGTTGAATGGGTAAACACCGTATTATTTTGAAAACTCCGATTAAAAAAGATAAAACACTTCTTTACGGAATGAAACTATTACGGAACCTTGCTGGCCAAATATACCTACCTATTCTAAATAAAAATATATTATTGCAGGATGCAGTGGCATGGGCACTAACTTTGGTTGCATTTGGAGATTTGGCTGGAAGAGTATTTTTCCTTGTATTCAGCAAATGGATTAAGATCGAAAGTCAAGTTATATATTTATTTGGGATGCTAATAACAGTATTGAGTAGAATTGGTGAGTTTCTTATCTTTCTAGTTAATGATTTTATACTCACTACTGAATAAAATCGTCGTCGTCGTAGAACAAAGACGGTTCTGACTTTTTTCAATTTTTTTTTTATTCCATAAATCGGCATGTAATCGAGTGTTTTATCGGTTGATGTTACCTTTTTTTTAAAAGTTACTCAATGCCCGAGATATTGTCTAGAATAACGACGGATTTGATTCTGTGAGCGTAGTACTACGCCCGATTAAATAATCCGTCCATGTCCGGCGGAGAGTGCTCCCCCCCGCACCCCGCTCACTGCGGCGGATCCTAGTATCGTCCTTGTTTTATGGAACGTCACGGGTAAATAATTATTATAATATTTTGTTGATTTACTGGCTTTACTAAGATTTCGTATGTTGTTAGGTTATAACTTAAGGCTTAATTTGCTTATCCAGCGAACGACGACGGTTTTGTCAAATTCGTCCTTGTCCTGGGAATCAAAATAATATTTTTTTGTTTTTTGATTTTTGTGTTATCACAGTGTAAAATATAATTTATAATATTTAAATAGGTCACAATACAAACTTGTTGGACGAGTATAATTTTCTAGACGAAACTTAATGACCGTCATTGTCCTATGGACCTTCCGAGGCGTATTGTACGATCCGTCATTTTTCTAAGGATAGCTGCAAGTCGAATATGCACATCCGACGTTATTCGTGGGAGCATTTTATAAATACGTCATTGTTCATTTCTTATTTACTTATTTTGATATTTTTCCTTATAATTTATTTTATTTACTAAGCCTGGCCCACACGTAGACAGATGTGTCCGCAGATATCATCCACCGATGCGCCTACCGACGTGTAGAGGGTGTAATTTGTGCGTCTGTTGTAGGTATTTATACGCCTGCAGAGCGTTCGTCTCGAATGTGACTATTGCCGGTTTTTGTAAAAGATCAAAGGGTTTCGGGCGAACATCTGTCGTCAGTCCACACGTCTGACTACGCATCAGTTTGACCTATGTAGCGATCGAGAACGCACGCGTGATTCTTGCTGCTCATTGTAAGTAAAAGCAAAGTAGGTAATGAAACAAGAATCATGCGATTACCCTCGATCGCTATCTCGTGTTAAACTGAAAATGGACATTGACTAATGGACATACAGACATGTGGACGACTCTTGATGATCCATCTGCTAATGCATCTGTTGACGTGTACACTTTCGACCCAGACTTATCTAATAATATCCCTTTTTTGTAGAAACTTGAAAGATTGTAATATTTTAGCAAAACTGCTTGCGTTAGTAATACACCCTCACTTTCCCACATGGGCACGATAAAACATTTTGATAGTCGAATGGTGCACATAAGATTATCATCATCTTTCTACCATGTTCCCTGGTTATGTATACGTCTCTGACATTCATCGTCGAATCAGCCACCCCTTTTTCGATCATGTAATTTTTCACACAATGCTTCCATCTCTTTTTTTGCCCTCTTCTGTTCCTCCACCCATTCATACCCATAATTATTAAATCAATCCCAGCAATCTTGTCGAGTTCAATGCCAAGAAAACACAGGTGTGTGTATTTTCTGCTAAGGCATCATCTTTCCTATTCCGTCCCACTCTTCAGAGCACCCCTTTATCAATACAGGATAGTCTGAATCAACGAGACTAATCAAGAGCGTCATAAGAACCGGCTTCCCATAAAACTCGGGATTCTGAATAGAGTGAATAGAGTGAGCTTTGTCTCCCGTACACGGCAACATGTTCGCCCGTGTACGGAATATTGCTTTTTATCTCTGAGATGGTAAACCTCCAGCAAGTATTACGCGGAGAAATACTTGCTGGAGGCTCTCGACAGGTTGCAGCGACGTGCTATCCGTATTATTGGAG
Source organism: Cnaphalocrocis medinalis (assembly GCA_014851415.1). Classification (NCBI taxonomy): domain Eukaryota; kingdom Metazoa; phylum Arthropoda; class Insecta; order Lepidoptera; family Crambidae; genus Cnaphalocrocis; species Cnaphalocrocis medinalis. The sequence goes on along the minus strand of JABMDO010000877.1, from coordinate 3,838 downwards.
ATCATGAGGTCATTAAGTCCTTAGAACCTCTTCAGCTACATAGAGACCTTGTCAGTCTTAGTGTTCTCTACCGCCTCTATAATACAGAATGCACTGATGAGTTATTCCAACTAATCCCATCCTCTCTTTTCCATTCCCAAACAACACGTGCTGGACAGCGTTGCCATCTAGACAATGCCAGCGCGCACCAAGAGATTTAGCTCCTCGTTCCTGCCCCGAGCCATCAAGTTATGGAACGTCCTACCAGTTCATGTTTTCCTCCTTTTACAACCCTGGATTTTGGCTAGGCGTAAAACAGAATCTCAGCAGGGCCTTCGGATGAGATGGCAGACTCAATCGCTACTTAGTTTTCTTTTGTGCCTGTCAACCTCATATTTGGATCTCTCGGCCGCTTACCAACAGGCGGAGTTGAGGTCATCTTGATTGGCTCCTCAATATAAAAAACACCTTGTAATATAATAGTATCGCATAAAGTACGATTTATATTACTTTTATATATGCGGGGTATTCATTCCGAGGTTCTTGGTTCTATGTATAAGATTAATCGTCTCGTGCCTTATGGGATAATAAAATGATTTAACTGTGGAGAGCCTTGGCTTCGGCATGAATGAGCTGGCCTCGATCGGAGTGATACCACTGCCTCACAGAAAACGGCGTGAAGCAGCTCCTGTGCTGTGTTTCGCCGAGTAAGTGAGGGTACCGGAGGCCCACCGGGGATAAGGGATAAAAGTTTAGCAGCGCCTTGTGACTCCACTGGTGTTGCAGGTGTCCATGAGCAATTGCTTACCATCAGGTGATCCGCCCGCTCCTCTGCTATCTATCATACAATAAAAAAAAATGTAAAATTATAAATTGTTGGTTACTTGATTCCCTTTCCTGGATCTACATAATCGTATTTCAAAACCGTCCATAAGATTTTTGTTACTTTCCCTAAAACATAGACGGGAAGTATTATCCGTCATGATCCAAAAAATCTGACGCCATAGAATAACGTCGGTTAATCACATGCGTCACTATGAACTCCGACGAACAACGACTGATGTGACTTTTTACAAAAACTATACATATTAGGAATTCGTTTTTGTTAATCACATCATAAAAGCCCTCATACAAAACAACTTCTCCAAATTCATGTTAATGAATTACTGGTTTAAAAAATATGGAGTAATATACCATACAAAATCTTTAAAACGCTCTCCTGTAAAATTGCTAAATTGCAGATCCGTCTTTGTTCTACGACTAGCGACGAAATACTTTTTTCACCACTCTAAAATTTTTGGAAAATTTACGAATTTTTTTTCAATTCCCTATACAAATTGAACAAGTCCCGTGATTGTCTTTACGTATATGAAAGTTTTCAAAATGTGGTTAAAAGGGATGTACCTACCTACCTAAATCTTTAACGATACAGCCTATTTTTATTTCCGAGCAAAATATATTATAAAAAAACACTGATGAAATCAAACAAAAAATGCATTAACTTTTGTTACCCATAAAAATGTGCTTTAAATCTATGCAATAATTATGTAATGTTGTTTGATATTTAGGCATTTCAAGTGTTTCTAAATGTTCATACACATATTTTGATAACCCTTATGACTTTCAGGTTTCCTATTCTCAACAAGTGAAATTACGGTTTTATCCTTCCTAACCCTTGTTGGAATATCACGGTCTATCATAGCATTGTTCATCGGCATATTGATCTCAGAGGCCGCGGGTTCAACGGAAAAGTTCCCGAGCGCCATGGGTTTCCTAATGATCGTTATGGGCATTTTACATTTCATTGCGGGAATTGTTATTGGTAAGTCACTCTTAATTTATCTAAAAAACTCACCTAGACTAAAGAAAATACACATAGAATTCAACGAGTTGCAACACAAAATCTACTGAAGATTCCCAAACATAGCTCGACGCACTATCGGGGCTCCTTTCAAAGTGCAGGCAGCGAGCATTTGGAATGTCCTACCACCTCCTATGAGAAGTAAAATTAGCGGTGAACTTTTTAAAAAGCAAATACAAAGCAGCTATACTACTATATGAAGCATAAACGTTTTTTTTTACCTCCAGAGCTTAACATTTATGAACCTATTTTGTTAGGAAGAAGGCGTCAGATTAAGTTACCACCCGGCAGTGCAAAATAGCCCTTGTATTAAACATGCATCTGAAATATATTTGCAAGTCTTTAGGAGTTGTAAGCAAATATGGCTGCGGTAGTTGCTCAGCAGGCGAGCTGCACGTTTGTTTGCCACGGTCGTTGTTTAAAAAGTAGAGAAAGTTGATCATGGTTGCACGAACCTAGTAGTATCAGCCTATTTATACTGTCTTCCAACATAGAAATTAAGCTATCACTACAATGATGGGATGAGGCTCAATCCACGCTTGCCTAATTCGGATTGGTTATCACAAACCCGAACTATGTTCGAAAAATTCGAAACATACTTCTTGCTCAACGCGGGGTAACTCAGAACCCCGAAATTACGGCCCCAACTCTAACCAGCACCAACGGGGCGAAAATAAATGCGAACATATTTCAAAAAACCTCTTTGCGTCGATTCGAATCTAAATGTTCAAATGCTACCAGTATCAGGATGAATATCCTGATACGGATCATGAGCAATATTGACTTAAACGAATACAGATATATTTTGTTTGCAGGCGCTATCAGAGACTACACTAACAGCTATACGGTCATCGTTTGGATTCTCAACGGCCTCACTGCTTTATGTATGATCTCTTGGACTATGGAGTTGGTTTACAAACGGTGGCACCGGACAAAGAAATCGACATTAAAAAGTTGAATCACCGCAATGTACCTACTTTAGCATAGTTTAAAAGTTAGAGTAAGATAGTTAGAGTCTAGGAGTAAGTATATGGTTATAGTGTTGACATATTTATGTTAGTCATGTAACATTAAGCTATACCATTTAAATCGGAAATAACATTAACTTATTAAACCAAACTTTATTATTTTTGTTGCACAGCCTGAAATGTGATCTGAAAAGAGTCCATAAATAGCCTCCTACGTTTTATTTTAGTATCTGATGGTATGCTGTTACGAGTAATATAACTTATTAAGTTTACAATAATAATAAATAAGTAATTTCAGCACTTGTGTGCCAGATGTCAAAAAACAGGGAACGCACATACATTTATAACACCAAGACACTGAACAAACACAAGCGTTCATCACACAATAAATGTTTGTTCAGAGATCGAATCCACGACCTATGGGCGACCCGCTCCGGCTTTGCACGGGTGCAATGTTGATACAAAATATGTACACTACAGAAAAACTGTGAACGTTGTATATTAAAACAAAGCGGGCCGCTCCGGGCTTTGCGTGAAAGAGTACTTACTTATTAAACACTAGGTGGCCGCCCGCAACTTCGTTTGCGTGAACTTTATGACTCTTGACTTAAAGAGATGATTATTTAAATAGATTATAAAAAAATATTACTTATTATAAATGTTCGTTTTATAGGTTAAATAGATTTTTAAGGCGGCTCATTGATATTTTATACGAACTGCTAAGGAATGGAACAACTTTGCCGGCTTTTGTATTTCCAGAAGCCTACAATTTGGTGTCTTTAAGTCGAGAGTGAATAGGCTTCTTCTGGGAAAGCACGCTACATCAGAGACCTCATTGTCACAACTCTATCAGGTGTAGATGATGTCCAAGTGCAAACCCATTTAATATTTTAAAAACCGGCCCAAGTGCGAGTCGGGCTCGCGGCACAAAGGTTCCGTAGCAGCATATATAACTTATGATGTTGATCTAGCTTATAGGTTCAGCCATCGTTTTCAGTGTAAGCACATAACTTAACCAAAATTACAGTTA
>JABMDO010000876.1:0-39173 GCA_014851415.1 Cnaphalocrocis medinalis | reverse complement strand
ATATTTCGCGTTTTAAGATAAAACTAAATAGGTTTAAGTACAATAAACTCTGTAACATCCTAATGTAACCCTATTTATAGCGAATAAAATTTTATGATTATGATTTTATGATTATGATTTATCCTAGTACTAAAAGATATGTAATAATTCGGTATAGTACCCTACGTTGAGAGTCAGATATATTTCATTCACTATCATCTGAAATTAGATACTGTCATGACGGCCCTTCAATAGCCGCAAGGTTGGATGGATGAATGCGTTGAATGATAAAATTTCATGATACAAACTGATCGATTCACAAATTATATCTGCCTAAAAGACGATTTGCCGATTCTGTCTCAGATTTAACTAAGTCACTGATAAGGGACTCTCTAGTTTAGGTATTACAAAATGGTGCTAAAGTTAATCATGATTTAAAAGATACTGTCCATTTTATAAATGTGACAAAAAGGACAGTATCAGTTTTAAAATTTGGCCACTCTCATCCAGCTCACTCCAGCCAGCCTTCGAATGTCTTCATCCCATCTTTTACCATGGCGTCCAACACTATGTTTACCGAGTCGCGGTCTCCACTCAAGGACGTTATGGCTCCAAACGGTTGTTGTTCTGCGGCTAATGTGACCAGCCCACTGCCACTTCAGTTTGTTAATTCGGTGGCTATGTCAGGACCTGGAGTTACACAATTTTTTAAGAAAGGATATGTAGTAAATTTTCTTTTGAATACGGGCAAGTTATCGCGAAATACATCCAGGATTTCGTAATTTGTCTGATAAGTAATTCGTTGTACAAGCGACACATCTGACCAATGGATTATAATAAGATGTATTATTTTTAAAAACTTTAAGAGCAAAGGGTGTTCAAGAAAGGATAACGGTGACCTGGGCTTAGTGCTTATATTTATTAGGGAAATAAGTGTAGGTGAGTCAATTTGGAGTGGAGGATCTTGTACAAGTAGATCATGTCGTGAAAGTTTCTACGGGTGTCCAAGAGCTAAAATGTTTGAATTTTTTAAGTTTTTCATGGTAAGAAGGGCTGACCTCTACCAAGCCAAGTCGGTAACAAATCATTCTGAGCATCTTTTTTTGAATCTTTTCGATTCTTTCTGTGTGTACAGCGTAATATGGAGACCAGACACTTGAATTATACTCTAAGATACTGCGCACTAAAGTGTTGTATAAGTACAAAGACTGTATGGATTTTAAAATCCCTGGTGGTCCTATGCAAAAAGCCGAGAAGTTTGGTGCACCGAGTAACTATGTTATCGTAATGCGCGTGAAATGTTAATCTTTCATCAAAGTAAACTCCTAGATCCCTAGCAACACTGTTTCGTGCAGGGTGAAACCGTTTATGTGTAAGGGAACATGACTTTTGTTTTTTACGACTAAATGATAAGACAAAACACTTCTGAATATTTAAGTGCATCTTATTCAGTTTGCACCATTTGTCGAGAGTGTCCAAGTCTGACTGAAGTAGCATGCAATCACTGTTATTTTTGATGCTGCAAAATATTTTAAGATCGTCGGCGTACAAAAGACAAGGACATCTTATGTGATCAACCAGGTCATTTATAAAAGTAATAAAAAATAATGTGCCTAAATGCGAGCCCTGGGGAACTCCTGAGCTAATTGCAATGGGCTGCGACGAATAACCCTTAATTGCAACTAACTGACTTCTATTACTCAGGTAGGATTCAAACCCATCTCAAAGACTGCCATGTATCCCAAAGGAAGCCAATTTCGCGATCAGGATGCCGTGGTGGACCTTGTCGAAGGCTTTTGAGAAGTCGGTATAGACACTGTCGACCTGTCCTCCCTCCGCAAAAGCGCTGCATAGGTAATGCTTGTACTCAAGCAAGTTAGAAGCAGTCGATCTGTTCCTGATAAAACCATGCTGTTTATGAGAGAGCAAAGGTTGAACATGGGAATACAGAAAATCATAGACCAACGATTCGAATAGCTTCCCAAAGCAAGACAGTATGCTTATTGGTCTATAATTCTCACATCTAGATTTGTCGCCAGACTTGAACACAGGAACTATATGGGCCCTCTTCCATTCCTGAGGAAATGTGCCAGAGTGAATAGAAGCGTTAAATATTATGCACAAAGGAATGCTCAGTTCCTCCGCACATCGCTTGATTAAAGCTGGAGGAAGTCCATCCGGACCTGCACCCTTGCCAGGATCTAGTTTAGCTATTTTTCTAAGAATTTCATCGCGTGTCACCATAACGTTGCTTAGATTTCTATTATGTTTGCAAGTGGAAAATGAGTTAGGAGTCTCTCTTTCTTGGGATTCAAATACGGATCCAAAATATTTGGAAAAAAGTTCGCAAATTCCGCCTTGGTCCGATGAAATCAAATCACCGTACCTCATGGTTTGAGGCATGCTATTTGAGTTTTTCTTTTTGTTGTTTATAAATCGCCAAAAATCTTTAATATCTGTTTTCAAAGAAGTTTCTACGGAATGAATGTAAATTTTGTAGCAATCATCCATTAATTTTTTACATCGTGCGCGAAGTAATGAAAACGTATCATAGTCCCGAGGATTTGAAAACTTTTTAAACCTTTGATGAAACTTAATCTTTTCTTTCAAACAACGCTTCAATGCAGGCGAAAACCACGGGGGATATTTGTGTCTCTTTGTACTACTACAAGGTGTATGTTTTAAGAGTATTTTTCTTAGCTCCGAATAGAAGATGGTAGTCATATCGTCAACATTTCGCGAAGATAGAATAGAATCCCAGTCGATTAACGAAAGGTCATCATTGATTCTAGATATGTTACTCTTGTAAAAGTTTGGTCTAATTAACGTTTTGCTTTTGAAAGCCCTCGGAGATGAAGTAATCAAGTCAAACTCAGCTACCAAAGGAGGGTGGTGTGGGTCCTCACGACTAAGTGGCTGCGCCCCGTATACCAGGATATTGCCTGTAGTGGAAAAAATTAGATCCAGAAACCTATTGTTCCTATTTGGTATGTTATTATATTGTTCAAGGTTACATATGTTTACAGTATCTAAAAGGAGTTCAGCCTTCCGTCCATGTGGTTCAGATGGCGATAGAGAAAAGGAGTCAGGGGATTTTGACCAGCTGATTTCGGGAGTATTAAAGTCACCAATACAAATGATATCATCTGTATCTCGACATTGTTCCACAATTTTTTGCAAATTCAAATAAAAGTTATTGACAAGTTCAAATGGCAAATCAGGGGGCAGATAGCAAAGGCAAATGTGAGTTGTTTTAGCAGATAAACTATTGGATACTAAGCTGATCCACAGATCTTCGACGTCACTATCCCAGGAAGATTGACGAACATAATGGATGTCTTTTTTTAACGCAATCAGGACGCCTCCGCCCTCGGATTTGGAAATTATAGTTTGTTCTCTATCCCGCCTAACGACATTATACCTGGTGTCGATAAATTCTCCGTCAAATACACTACTATTCAAGTTGGTTTCAGTTAGACAAATCACATCGTAGTCGCTATTAAGTACATTCAGAAAAAAGTCTCTTGATTTAGATCGTATGCGATTGACATTTTGATAGTAAACTAACATACAATTTTTTATAGAAAAATCCAATTTTATAATCCAAACATGATAGGGGAAAAAATATTTTGATACTTAAGTAGACGTTAACTTACTCAGAGATTCAATGTCTTTAATAAGAATTGCAACCGGCGGAGTCTTCTTTACGCACGTATATTTGGCCGTATCTAATCCACACGTACTTATAGCCACGTTCTTTAGCTGCTTGCCTTGTCGCCGCGTGAAGAGTCTTCTGTTCTAATGACAAATGCTCTGTTACGAAGACTTTGCGTGTTTCACCAGGAATGTCAAGGTCCACAGAAGTAAGACCACGGCCAGGGCAAGCTTTTTTATATCTGTGGCATGCAGACAACACCGAGTCTCTTATTCGCGGCGTTGCAAATGTGACCACTATGTTCCGCGGTCTGCTGGAGGAGCTATTATATTTAGCCACTCTTCGGCAAGCGCTTATTTGCCCATCGTCTAGATTAAATTTCACCGTGTTACAGAGCTTCTTCAAAAGTCCCACCAGATTTTCATTTTTGCGTTCTGGTACTGCCTGTATCTCGATATTGCAGCTGCGCGATATTTTTTCTATGCCAGTCAACCGGGCATTCAGCCGATCTAATTCTGACTGAAGCTGTGCTTTTTCGCGTTCTAGATGCTTTATTGTCTCTGAGTTTTTATTAATATCAGTACGCAAAGTTTTCTGCTCGTCGCAGATGAAGTCTGTGGTAACGCTAAAGTCATCTTTTACTAATCTTATTGCGGCTTCTATCTCGCTCTTTACCATTTCTTTTATATCCTCCCTGAGTGCCTTACGAATGCTTTCCTTAAAGTCAAGTAAAGATGTTTTGAGTTTTCGGTCGAGAAGGGCACTGATGCTCTCCAATGTTATTGCCTCGCTAATACCAGTAGGCGCCGCCGCCAGCGATGGCGTTGGAGATACATTGCTTGTGCTCTGATCATATTCAATGTCACACGACATGTTCATTTGATCTTCACTCCCTACAGGCAAGTCATTACGACGAACCGGTGTGTTGTCAGTTGACCGCGCCCGCCGTGTCACATTGGTACATATCAAACATACCCATGTCGATTTATATTCCTCTGTATAAGCTCGAAATTGTTTCACCTCTATTGCGAGGCACTCACGATGATATTTACCCAAACATAAGCGACACTTCATAAAGTCTTTTGTCTTCACAGTTTTTTTGCATGCCTTGCATTCCATAGCGCGAAGTGTAGGTAACGAACGCAGAGTTGGAGTATAATATGTAGCTAGGAGTTACTAATTTCGAGCGCAACGCTCCCCGTCTCGCTGGTGTAGTGGCTTGGACACGCAGTACTCACCCCAGAGGGACCCGGTTCAAATCTCAGTAGTCGCCGGAAAATATAAAATATTGAACTGCTTCTGCTGCGATTGTATCCGTGACTGGGGTCTTCGAAGCCGGCTCGAAGAGTGTTGACGCACAAGGGGCGAAGCCCTAGGGCTTCCACAGGGATATTGAAATATTAAAATAATATTTATAGAAAACACCGAAACGTCCGTTCGCAATCGTGGTCTTGGTCGAAAAGTCAATCAAGATCATAGTCGTAGATCAAAGGATAATTGGACATAATAATTATGCAAACTAGAACCAACCCACAAAAAGTTACTATAGAGATAATTCAAGATGTATTAAAAACTAGCGGCTGCCCGCGACTTCGTCCGCAAAAGTAACTTTTTACCCCTTTTTCGCAATAAAAAGTAGCCTATGTTCTTTCTCAGTGTTTAGATCACCTGTATACCAAATTTCATTTAAATCCGTTCAGTAGTTTTCGCGTGAAAGAGTAACAGACAGATAAACAGAGTTACTTTCGCATTTATAATATTAGGTAGGAAGTTAGGACTAGTTAGGATAGTGGTCAGTCAATGAAAAAATGTACGAGTAACTCAATTTCATCCAAAATAAGGGTTGGTTCTTGTTTGCAAAACTATGTACAATTGCAAGACTTAAGTGGCGCTTGGCTTGCAATTTTTTGGCCACATTGTGAGAAAAAAACGAACGAAGAGAATCCCAGCCGTGGCAAATCTGTAGTTTTGGTAGTGAATGTAATTAAACAATCCACCATCATCTCAGCTCATCGTTCCCGGCTGTGCCCAAAGCTACCACTCCGGGGGGCCCGGGTTCACTTAACAATATTAACAATATTGTACATACATTAGACCCAAAATCCATTAAGGGGAAAGTTTGTCGTAGTTGGGTTCTAAAAACAATGTTACTAATGCCTAGACATGTTTTACAATTTATGTAAAGTGTACCTAATAAAAATATCGTTAAAGACGTTTTTCACAAACTCGTCACCCAACCCCGCCATAACTCAACTTACAACTTGACAGACGTTTTTGGGGATCCGTACTGTATGTATAAAACTCATATAATATGAGTTTTATAAGTGGTAAGCACAATAAAATTGTAAGCGTTTAAGGAAAATGACAGCTGAGACGTTCGATAAATATACAAATGATTTGCTACACCCATTTTAGATATTAATTTATTAAATTAAAATTGATTTAAATTCGAGTTGAGGTATCAAAAGATGTTACATGCATGTTTTTCCATTTTTGATCTATACCTAACAACAACAGGTACCTACACGATTGTATAGTTGAAAGGTACCTAAATGACAAGAATTTGTGGAAATGATAAACTATACAACACTTACAACAAGTTTTAGTCCCATTAATATCTATACTTATTTATAAAGAGGTTAGTCTCATATTCCACGTACTATTAAGTATTCTGTGGCCAGGGCTTATAGCTAAATCGAAAACACGAAACAGTTGCGCGATACAATCAACGCCCAGCGCCATCTATTGGTAGACAGTGGAACTACTGCCTCGTTATTTAATAAACGAGAAAGTTTGTGAGTTGGTTGGTTGGAAGTTTGCTTCCTCTTGCACCCAAAAACAACCGAATGGATTTAAATGAAACTTTACAATAATATAGCTTATATTATGTCAAAATGACACATAGGCTACTATTTTTTTAAAAATACTGTTTTTGCGGGCGGCAGTTACTAATAATAATATAGATAAAGGTTCAGAAGCCTTCGTCTATGAGTCAGATTCACACTTTGCCAGTTGAAATCCAAGTGCGAGTTTCTTCGGAAGGTTTGAAACTTCTGATTTATATATCTTAACGCTTGCAAACTTTACATCGTGATAATAAATACACATCGCGTGTTGAAGCTCAAGAAGTTTTTGCACTAACTGCTCGAATTTACGATTAAATTTGAATTTCCATCGGTTGATGCTGTTTGGTTGGTATGTTTTTTTTTATATTCAAAATGGACACAGTATGTACTGTGTGTACTAAAAAGTATAGAGGCTTCTTGGGCTACCAGAGGCCCAATTGGGGGAAAAGGGGGTTAAAGACTGGCAACGGGGGTTAAAGGGAATAAAAGGTTGGCAGCGCACTTGTAACTCCACTGGTGTTGCAAGTGTCCATGGGCGGCGGCAATTGCTTACCATCAGGTGATCCGCGTGCTCGTCTGCCACCTAACACATAAAAAAAAAAAAAAAACGCACTTGTGACTCTACTGGCGTTGCAGTTAGTTGTCTATGGGTGGCGGTAATAGCTTACCATTAGGTGAACTGTCTGCTCGTCTGACAAAAAAACCTTTCTCCTCAATGGATGTAGATTAAAGAATACTAGCGGCCGTCCGCGACTTTGTTCGCATGGAAAAGTAAATTTTTACCTCCCTTTTAACCCCTTACAACCCCCTTTTCCGCAATAAAAAGTAGCCTATGTTCTTTCTCAGGGTTTAGATTATCTGTATACCAAATTTCATTTAAATCCGTTCAGTAGTTTTGGCGTGAAAGAGTAACAGACAGACAGACAGACAGAGTTACTTTCGCGTTTATAATATTAGTTAGGATTATTTTAGTTAAGGGACCCTTATACACTTTCTTTTTCAGTTTAAAAAGTACTTGAAAACCTAACTTTAATAGGCTTAGCTACCGACACGACTTGAAGTTTTAGTTCTAAAACTTATTTTACCCAATACCCATCTAGATTGGGTAAAATTAGTTTTAGAACTAAGACTTTAAAAGTTTAATAAAGGGAATATTGGATACCTTTCAAGTTATGAAAAGATAAATCATTAAATAGTTAAGTATAATTAATAAGACTCACTAATTTCAAATAATAGTATTTCTTGCTCCTTTGGAATAGTGAAGTCTATGGTAAAGAAGAAACACAATTAAGTGTAATAATTATAGTTTAAGGGGCTATATACCACAGAATACTTAATACGAATAAAACTAGCGCCGCCAACCTATTTACACTGATTGTGGCGAAAATATGATATTTTTGAAGAAAATAAAACATTACAGACTTAGATCCAAGTAAATTGAATTTTTCAAGACACAATACAATATTTCTAACATGCGACAAGTAACAATAATGTTAATTATTGCTAAAAACGGCCACTTTTAGCAACAATTGACATTATTGTTACTTGTCCCGTGTTTAATATATTATTATATTGCATCTTGAAAAATTCAATTTACTTTTATCTAAGTCTGTAATGTTTTGCTTTCTTAAAAAATATTATCTATACATATAAATAATAAAAATGTAAAAAAGCTGTGTCTGTACATTGAAGATATTTATCTCAAAATAACTTAGGACGACTATAAAACAGTAACAGAACATGAATCAATGATTTTTAAAATTTTTGTCTGTCTGTTTGTCTGTTTATCTGTTTGTCTGTTTGTCTGTTTGTCTGTTTGTCTGTTTGTTCTGTTACACGGGGTCTAGGGTTGAGCGTTTTAAAAAAAAGAATTTATTCTGGTTAGGTCTAATTTATTGGAGCGCGAGTGGCTTGGTCAGAGTACGGAGCCAGACTGGTCTGCAAAAGCAAACATACTTCAACCAAACACCCATTATGACACGTCAGCACAAAGTCAGCCCCTTAACATACATGTACTATCTATAACAACCCCCTCCTTAAGAGGAAACTTACGGGAAAAGTAAGTTTTCTGAATTAATCAAAACGTAATTGCGGTTGACTTGTTCTATTAGAATTTTCAGGATCTTGTTCCTGTACTGGATTGGTTGTAATTTTTATTGAAAACTTCCTTTTCCTATAACAATAGAATGTTATAAAACTAAGAACTACAATTATAGATAATATACTTAAAATAGGAAAACTTATATGATTATTAAAATTTGTAGGGTTGTCAAGGTTCTTAACGTCATTAACAATTTGGTCAGAAACAGCTTTAAAATTTTTAAAATTTTCTAAATTGACACTTTTAATTTTAACATTTGAAATATTGACATTTATTTTAGTTAAGCGGTTAAAACTACAGCAACTATCATTAATTATATTAAAATCAGAAGATACTGCAGGTACAGTTATGTTAGGATATACTTTTGTTATTAACTTAACATTTTTATGGAAGGCAACACATTCAGGAGGAATGTTAAGTACACCTGTACCGGATATTACTACTTCAGACAATTTCTGGATACAGTCAATGGTAAGTTTTGTAGGTTCTGATTGTATATATACCCATTTATTGTTATTAAGCTTATGCCAAATATCGATATTACCAAATATTAATTTATAGGGGCAGTTATCAGGTAAGGAAGATAAGGTTTTGGTTATGATTTCAATTTCACAGGAAGGACTATTAAGGACGGCGTAGACATCGGTTATTTCGCAAAGGTAAGTCTCGGTAAGTATATTTTTACAATTGTTTAAGTCTTTAAGGTAAGTATAGGATAGTCTATCAGTACTAAGAGCTAAAAATTGTTCTGAGGGAAGGATCATAGCAAAGGAATTGAAGCTACCATTGGCGTGCGGAGTCGGTAAAGGTATGTTCTTATAAATACTAAATTGCTGTAAACTAACTAAGGGAAGCTTTACAATAAACATTAACTTATCATTAAGATAGTAGCAGGTTAGATCTGCTATATTAATAAGAGTATGAATATTACTTATATCTAGGTTCACAGGAAAATCTCTATACTTAGGTATAACTTTAAGGTTGCTGATAACATCATTAAACAGCTGATTTGGTGTCAGTATTGACGGATGCAGAGTATTACTTTTGACAAACAGGATAGAATTAAGAAGATCTTCGACTTTAAAAGAAATCGTAAGTAAGTTTGATTGAAGAACATTTAGAATATTACTTAGCCTATTCCTTAAACTAATAGCATTAACAGCATGAGTTACATTGACAATTGATGTTGTTAATTGGTCAATGACATCGCTTAATTTCGCTTGGTTTACATTTATCTCCATTAAAGATTTATTTATGTTTGAAATAGCTGATTGTGAAACTATAATGCTCTTTGTTAAAGAATCTGCTAATTTCTTATCATTGTTATAAAGAGCCTGGACAGCATTATCATAATTCCTGGCATCATCTTCATCTAATGTGCCGAATATATGTTTGAACACAGTTCCAACTACGCCAAACCATGCGGATCTCTTAGAGATGCCGTTTGATATTATATGAGAGATAGATTGGAAATCGCGTTGAATATCATTAAAAAGGGCCTCTAGAGGTTGCAACATATTGTGACACTCAGAAATATTTATTTCGTCATTTTCCCTACAATAGAATCGAATGGTACCGAACACTTCATGAAAGTTTTCGAGGTGATGCTGAATAGGAATGATTTCGGTTGGAATAACGATGTGGAAATGATCATTAATTATTCTCAGTGTGCCAACAGGGTCGAAGAGTATGCCAGGGCTTTTGGTGATCTTTTCTATATATTGACTTTCAGTTTCGGCTAGGGCGGCATTACAATAAAGCGCAGCAAGTCTGAAAATGTTAAATATAAAAATGTAAAAAGTTGTATAAAAATATATATAAATAATATGTGTATAATGTATAAACTATCTATATTAAATGAATTAAGGACTATGAGCTGATTTGATTTCATCGAAATGATGTTTCACGTGTCTACGGTTGATTAAGAGAGAAAGGGTATTGTTACCATGAATTTTGACAATTTTATATGGGCCTTTCCAAATAGGGGATAGTGCTTTTCGTAAGCGAAGGTGATTTTTGAGATAAACGTATTCGCCTACTTTATATTGGACACGACGAGAATGGGCATCGTAGTAGCCTTTAGACCTTTCTTTTGAGGCTTTAATATTTTCAATAGCTTTCTCGCGAGATAGTTTTAATCGATGACACAGAGATTTTATATATTCGGGATAAGACAGATCTGGAGGATTATATATAGAATCTGGAATTAATGGCTTATGCCCGAAAACTAGCTCGTAAGGAGTGAAGTTGGTCGTTGAATGGACGTTAGTATTGTAAGCAAGCATGGCTGTATAAACATATTTGTGCCAGTTTGAATGGCTTTCATTGACGAAGCTTTTAAGGTACTCTTTGAGTGTGGAGTGGCTTCGTTCAAGTGCACCTTGGGTTTGGGGATGATAAGGGGATGACCATAATTGTTTTATTTTCAGAAGGTTACACGCCTTTTTAAAGAGCTCTGCAGTAAAATTTGTTCCTTGGTCGGTTAGGATTGATTTAGGGATACCAAATAGAGTGATAAAGTGAACGAGGCATTCACATGACTCTTCAGCGGTTGCATTAGTAATTGGGTAAGCTACGGAAAATTTAGTGAGATCATCTTGGAGTGTCAAAATGAAACGGAGTTTTGAGAGTCCAGCTTCTGGTAAAGGACCTACAATGTCAAGACTTACGCGTTCAAAAGGACGGGTCGAGGTTGTAGTAATTTGCATCGGAGCACGATTAATTTGGCGAAAGGCTTTATTGGCCTGACAGGAAGTGCAGTTTTTCACGTAGTTTTCTATGTCGGATTTCATATTTTTCCAATAATATCTATCACGAATTCGGTTATACATTCTGGAAATACCTAGGTGACCGGCGATAGGTATGTCGTGATTTTCTCGCAATATCTTTTGTATTTCAGTCGAAGTTGGATAAATAACGTTGTTATGATAAATGTTGATGTTTATGGAGGAGTTATGGAAAAGATAAGTGAGTATATTATATATTTTTACAAAATTAAGTTTCTCAAAAGGATTGCGGAAATCAGATATGGCAAATTCGGTAATATGAGCAGTAGATAATAATTCGTCTTTTATATTCGCCAGAGTGTTGAAGATTTCAGGATACGAGGATTCGTCGAAATGGTGTACCTTAGTAAAAAGTAAGTAAAATACTTTGTTATTTAATGATACCTTTTAAACTTATATAATTCTTTTTCAGATTGTAATAATTCCTCTGGATTTTCTAGGTTAGATAGAAGATCTTGGACGTAGGGATTTGACTCATCTAAGTCGAGAGAGGTTGGTATAAGGATGGTCTGACAAGTACTTTTCATTAGACTGTCATTATGCTCTCTCAGGTTAGTATCGAAAGTTGTATTTTTATCTGCAAATGATTTTAGGAACTTTCCATATTCTTCTTTGTTTGAAATATTACTAATATCTCTTTTTTCTGTTTCAGGTGGAGCTGGCACGGGCAAGGGAGTGGTGATTTCGTCTATTAATGCTTCAAAATCTTCGTTTACAGGAGGAGTATTTGGCGGGACTTTGCTGATTAAGGATTCAAAATCGACATCTATTTCTTCAGGATTAGGACTGAGATCAAAAGGACCGAAGTCGTCTAAATTGATTAAGTCAGGACTTTGTTCAGGAATAGAACTCGGATTAGGATGCATACTACTAGTTCCAGGTTGAGGATCATCAGGTTCCTGGACTTCGGGCTTATCATTTCGTTGGATGGGATTTACTGGAAATCTGGACAAAGCATCAGCGTTACTATTTATTTTACCTTTCTTATATTCGATATCGTAGTCGAATTCTTCGAGTTTTAGTCTCCATCAACGAGTTTGGATCCAGGGTCTTTACAGTTAAAGAGCCATTTAAGTGGACGATGATCGGTCACAATGGTGAAGCGGCGACCATAAAGATACGGCCGAAAGATTTTTGTGCCAAATATAATTGCTAAACATTCCTTCTCGGTTATGCTATAATTACACTCTGCTTTGTTAAGGGTTCTTGAGGCATAGGAAATGGGTTTGTCCTTTCCTATGGGACCTTGAGACAGAATGGCTGAAATAGCATAATTGGAGGCGTCACACGTCAACACGAAAGGTTTAGAAAAATCTGGGTAAGCTAATATCGGAGCAGAGATAAGAATTTTCTTTAGGGTTTCGAAAGCCAACTGTTGATCGTGTTGCCAGTCAAATGGAACATCCTTTTTTAGAAGTTTTGTAAGGGGTTTTGAGATTTTGGACAGATCTGGAATAAAACGGCGGTAATAAGATACCAGACCCATGAAGGACTTGATATCTCTAGGACATTTTGGTTGGGGAAAATGCTCAACGGCTTTAGTAGTTTCTGGGTTTGGTTTAACACCTTTGTCTGTGATGACATGGCCAAGATACGATACTTCTTTTCGAAGGAACTCGCATTTGTCCGGTTGGAGTTTTAGGTTGCAGTGTCTGAGTCTGTCAAAGATATTGGATAGGTTTTTCATGTGGGTGGTGAGGTCAAATGAATAAATGACTACGTCATCAAGGTAGACAAAGCATTGGATGCCTTGTAGGCCTGATAACGCAGTATTCATCAGCCTTTGAAAAGTTGAAGGGGCGTTTTTGAGGCCAAATGGCATTCGTGTGAATTCGTAATGTCCCTGTGGGACTGAAAATGCAGTTTTGGGAGCGTCTTCACTAGACATTCTTATTTGATGAAAGCCAGAGGCAAGATCAAGGGTACTGAAGTATTTACTCTTGCCTAGCTGGTCGAGAATTTCTGTTATGTTTGGAATTGGATATGAATCCCCAATTGAAATGTCATTGAGACGACGATAGTCTATGACTACACGCCATTTACGTTGGCCAGATGCGTCTATTTTCTTTGGGACTATCCATATAGGAGAAGACCATGGAGATGTTGAGGGTTTTATGATTCCGTCATTGAGCATTTTATTTATTTGATTTTGGACTTCTTGTTTATGTACTTCAGGAAATCGATATGATTTTGTATTGATAGGTACAGTCGACGTAGTAGGAATTTCATGTTGAAGAAGATCCGTACAGGACAGCTTATCATCAGGGAGATGGAATATGTCAGAAAAGGTAGTACAAAGTTCGTATAAAGAGTCTCGCTCTTCAGAATTAAGGTGAGATACCCTGAGAAGATTTAGTACTTGGTCAGCTCGATTTAAAGCATCGTCAGGAATGCATTTGGGTTGAGACATATGGAAAATTTGATGACTGTTTTCCTTTTCCAAAGGTATTAGTTTCAATTTTAAGTCAGAGTTTAAGGTTATGGAATTTTCGGAAGTGTTTACAATTGAAATATTAATTCTGGAGTTAGGTTTCACCTTTACAATACAATTAGCTATAAGAATCGACTCAATATGATTTGGTTGATAATGAGACCTTCTTTCAATTCGGGGTTCTCAACTGAACATTCTATTATAGTTTCAGTTCGAGGCGGAATGGTGTAAATAGGTTCATTGAACTTTAAGCGGAAGTTTGTTTCGTTTATTACAAGTACTTCATCTTTATAATCGATTTTGCTATGTGAATCTGACAATATATCGTTGCCAATAATTCCATCGTATGGAAAATCTAGTTTTGGAATGACGTGGAATTTGTGTTTTAGTAAACTGAATTCGATTTCTATATGACCTAACGATTTTCTGCATTTACTTTCACCTATTCCAGAGAATGATATAGGGTCTTTGATTATTTCTGGCATAATTTCAACAGAATTTTCTTTTATGAGACTAATGGATGCTCCACTGTCTACGAGGAATAGCAATGGCTTTGATGACACAGATGTATGGACTTCGACGAATGGTAAGTATTTTCTTGATGGATTAGTTGTAATATTATAAACAAGTGTTTTTTCTTTTTCAGGAGCTGTGCGGGGAGGATGCGGCGTTGGAGCAGAAGAGGAATCTAGATTAATGACCTTAGGTCCAGGGGATGTTGAAGGTTTATCGGGCACGGTGGTCATTGAAGACACAGGAGATACTTCACGTTCAATGGAGACAGTGGAATTCGTTGTAATAGGTATTCTGGATGCAGTGGATTGATTGGATGCAGTGGGAACAGTGGATACAGCGGATTTGTTTGATACGGTGGATTGATTGGATGCAGTGGATACAGAGACGTTCAATCGATTATTTTGGGGCTGGTTACCCGGTTTGTTCGATTGTTTTGATGAGGCGGTGTCATTTGGATGTAGTAATTGAAGAAGTTGGGACTTTGGACTCGGGAGACACCGTCGAGAGTCCTTTATTCGTTTAAAGCATTATTCTCGTCAAGATCGTTTTCCTCACAGGATTCTATGGCATGAATTGGCTGATTTCGATTTTGATTAAAAGAATTTGATGACGGGCCATTGTTCTGCCCATTAGGAGGGTTACCAAATCTCATATTATTATATTCACGTTTGCGGCACTTGTCAATCGTGTGACCTGCAAATTTACAATAACGGCACACCAAGGACGCTATAGGTCTAAATGGAGGTGACGTCATATGGTTATTGTTCATTCCATGTTGCGGAATTGATCGGTTCTGTTGTGGAAACTGACGAAAGCGACCTGGATGGTTGGGATTCTGGTTGGAACTATGTCCAAAGTTTGGATTACGTCGCGAAGTAGCTTGGAAGATTTTTTCTTCCGATACAGCGAAATTAATTGCGTCATTGAGTGCTTCAGGGTCACGACACCGGACCACAGTAGATAATCGTGGGTTGAGCCCACTCACAAAAGTATGTAAAGCAAGGTCTTGCATTGCTGCGAGACGGCCAGTCAGTTCGCCTTTTTTTGTTGTAGGAATTGATATATTTATTTCACTCATTAATTTTGATAAACATGACTCTACTCTCAAAGCAAACTGATTTACCGTTTCATTACTCAATTGTCGACAGTCTTGCAAATCGGAGAGCAGTGCAGCAATGTTTCCTATCTCCGTACTGAGCTTTGAGGAAGTCTTCTAACTGTTGCCAATTTTCAAAATTTTTTATTGAGCAAGCACTTTCAGCGCGCCCTTCTAATTGGCTTAAAATGTATTTCAATAAAATGTCTTGTTGATTTGCAGATGCTAAAGTTATTGCATTTCTACAATTGTTAATAAATGCGTTTAATTTTTCGCGGCTACCATCAAATTTATTTATAAACTTGATTAAAATATTCAAGTCGATCTCTGACATTGTTACAGTTTTAGTTACGGGTTCGTCTTTAGGCATTGCAACGGATGAAGCTCAGTATAAACAAAAGATAAACACGGCGTTACCGAGAAGCGATAAGAGACTGCACTGGTCTCGGACTGCAATTGAATAATATTATTATGAATTGTACTAAGCTTAGAATTATTGTTCGCACTTCGGATTGAGTTTTATTTACGCACTGGAAAACTTTTCACTTAGATTCACCGGGGTATAAAAATGTTTATTGACTTACAGGAATATGGCGATCGTGGAGCAGGACATCTTCAGGTAAATGTAGATATAAGTTTCTTACAGGTATGTATTGGATCTAGCAGGTAAGTTTTCTTCTAGGAGTACTTCTGGATACGGGACTGGAGCAACTGGGCTGGATTGCGTCAGCCGACTCGATGATAGACAGGTAAGTATGTATATCTTCTTTTCCTCTAGGATTCAACGGACTTCTTCACCAGACCAGAGTTTCTTCACCAGGTAAGAGGGCTTCTTCACCAGGATAGGGGCTTCTTCACCAGGATAGAGGGCTTCTTCACCAGGATAGGGGCTTCTTCACCAGGATAGAGGGCTTCTTCGCCGGGATAGAGACACAGATAGGTATTTTCTTTATACCAGGACACAGAGTTCAGTTTTATCACAACGACACAGAGTTAAGGTTTTATCACGGGGCACAGAGGTAAAGTATTCTTCACTGGATATTGACAAAGGAAATTGAATTGAGTCTGGATTTAAGACACTCGCGACTTTTTGAGACGGACCGGGGATTTTGACAATCCCTTTTCGCTGCCACCAATGTTACACGGGGTCTAGGGTTGAGCGTTTTAAAAAAAAGAATTTATTCTGGTTAGGTCTAATTTATTGGAGCGCGAGTGGCTTGGTCAGAGTACGGAGCCAGACTGGTCTGCAAAAGCAAACATACTTCAACCAAACACCCATTATGACACGTCAGCACAAAGTCAGCCCCTTAACATACATGTACTATCTATAACAGTTCGCGCTAATCTCGGAAACTACTGAACCAATTCGAATGAAACTTTTTTTATTGTATAGCTATAATATCAGGGCAACTTATAGGATATATTATATTTTGAAGACCAGGCTCCTTGATGTAGAACCACAACAGCCCAGCTAAACTATAAGAGGTAGGTCAATGGCACTTTAACAAAAGTTGTTCAGATTGATGAGCATTTTATGATGCCATAAAAAAATAAAGGATCATGGAACATCTGGTTTGGAACTCTAAGAGCCCAGCTCCACTATAACAAATATGGAATGAAATGGAATGGAAAATTGTCAAATGTGATGAGCATTTTTGGATGAGATCCTATAAGGAAGGATATTCCAAACTTAAACCCCTAATGGAGCGAAAAGGGGGTTCCAAGTTTGTTCATCTTTAAGCCAAGAGTCATAAAGTTCACGCAAACGAAGTTGCGGGCGGCCACTAGTTTATTATATATTAATAGTATTTTCGCCACAATCAGTGTAAATAGGTTGGTGGCGCTAGTTTTATTCGTATAGCCCCTTAAATTATAAATTTAAAGTGTAATCCACAGAAATTAATATTTAAATGGCATGGATAGGTAGATAGATATCTATCTGAATTATGATTAAATAGATTAGACGTTATAATATTCTATATTCCTCTGTTGTCTCATATCAGTAACATAAGTGCTCAAGCTACTTAGTACGGAGTCAGGTTAATGTATGAGACGTTGTTGTGTGAACTTACTTACTTAATCCGATGGCTCAACGACCCAAAATGAGTCTTGGCCTCCGATATGAGATGTCGCCATTTGTCTCAGTCTTGTGCAGCTTGTCACCAATCTCCTGTTTGCAATTCTTGCAGGTCCGCGTTTACTACATCCCGCCAGCGGTAGCGTGGGCGCCCCACTGACCGACGACCAGTAGGTTGCCCAAAATATGCTCTCTTGGCGCCCCGATCTGATACCATTCTTTCAACTTTGACCTAATTACACCGACAATGCCACCCACGTTTTAACTCATTTGTATTCAATTTCAAGAACAAATGAAGTAAAAAAATAATCAAATCAATAGCTGTTATCAGTCGAGGGAGCAGTAATTGATAGGTGAGTGAAACGCACTTTAAAACGACTCTGAACGCAAATTAATTAATACAAGTGGGCGGCCAAATGACGTATCTGTTACGGCTGGTCAAACATTCATTTATTGGATAGAAAATGCCAAATAGTAATTCACTAACGCGAACGCTTCGGATGTGGAATGAGTTCCTTCAACAGTTTTCCTGTGGGACTACAGTGTGAGATTTTTCAAAAATTGCACGTTGAAGGGTTGGATGACCTATGCAGGTCCTCTGAAGTTGCAGCAAGCGGCCATAAGCTTTAGTAGTTGCTTACCGTCAGGCGATTATTTCACGCGGACGAAGTCGCAGCCAGTACTTTATAAATCGTAGTAATCGTAGTACTTTATAAGTCGTAAGTAACAGCCAGTAATTTATAAATCGATTAAAATTCTCCGTTACACCACCGAAGTCGAAACTGACGCCATCTGCTGTAAAAGACAGAAAATTCCATAAATCCTGACCGTGAACCTGCTATAAATAACCGTTTGTTACGCAAACAGAATGGATGCCGTCGAAGCTTCGATTACGTGGAGCGAACTTGCTTGTTTACGAGTATTGTATCTCGTGTTGTCTCGTTGGCAGGACCGTTCAAGGATTTAATGTGGGGCCCTCAGTACAACATAAATAGTCACAGATGACAGAACGCTAGTAGTTGCCAATATCCATACTAATCCATACTAGTCCATACTTATCCATACTATCCATACTAATATTATAAATGCGAAAGTAACTCTGTCTGTCTGTCTGTCTGTTACTCTTTCACGCCAAAACTACTGAACGGATTTAAATGAAATTTGGTATACATATGATCTAGACCCTGAGAAAGAACATAGGCTACTTTTTATTGCGAAAAGGGGGTTGTAAGGGGTTAAAAGGGGGGTAAAAAGTTACTTTTCCACGCGGACGAAGTCGCGGGCGGCCGCTAGTAGCTAACTAAAGCGTTTTGAGGTGGACTATGGCCATGGCATTTTGAGAAAACATTGATCGTATCGTCCAGCTCAAATGACAGAGGCAGATTATAAGGTACAGTTAACATCAAAAGTAGATGATCAAAATCAAACTTTATAGTCACTACTGAGCAGAGTTTGCGTCAGAACTGTATGGTGTCAAATTTATGTAGTTCTGACGTAAACTCCGTATAGCTTTAAAGGGATTCATACGGTTATGACGCGAACTCCGCTCAATAGTGGGTATAGAGTTATTGATTTTGATCACCTGCTTTTGCTGATGACTGTACATGTGCCGAAGACACAAATATACTGTAAACTCTATTAATGTTATCAAATCACTTTGGACCCTATTTTAAACGTTAAAGGGGGGATACTAGAGATCTGACAAAAGAGCTAGGCCTGAATCAGATTGTAGCCAGAGCTATCTTCACACTCTCTTAGAATGTGCTTTAAGAAGGGGGTAGTTGCTAGCTGGGTGACCTTAAAAGAGCTGAGCTCGGTGTACAAAATTTGACAGCGCACTTGTGGTTCCACTGGTGTTCAGTTATGGGTGGTGGCCATTGCTTACCATCAGGTGATCCGTTTGCACGTCTTCCACACAAATAAATTGATGGTGTTATCAGCTCCATATTATATCCCATTGAAAATTATTAAACAGTTTACTTATTCCCGATCGCTGTTGTTAACACTTAACCAGGCTATGTACCATATGAGACCAGACCAGATTTTGAACTTTATGCAGTTATGATAAGGTTGAAAACCAATGAAAAAAAAATGTCTAGTGGCCTGGTTAAGGGTTAAGGGTCCCTTCAATCAGTGACCTTGGATGCGTAATTGATGTGGGTCAGCAGTAAAACAAACCGGAGGTCAACCTAGTTGTAAATTTGAATGGTAGATGTTACGGTTTGGCTGTTTACCTGCGAAAAGGTGAAGGGATAGTGTGCTTTCATAGCATATAAAGAGGGTAGGTTAGGTTAAGGTTGGCCGCAAAAAAGAACTTAACCCTGAAATGAATAAAGTGTAGTTCCATAGGAAATAAGAAAAAGGCTGCGCATAACAAATTTGCCATCTCAATAACTGTCAAAATGCACGATCTTTTGACAAACGCATAAAAAAGTTTTAGTGTGGTCGTAGGTAAAGTTTCGCTTATTTGGTTGGAGAGCAGCCTAAAGTGACAAATAATTTTGGTATTAGTTGTTTGGAACATTTTTCTGGGCATGAAATGATATGGGTTTAGGCTCGCAACCTGAACCGAAATAGTTAAAGAGAATGTTTAATGTTTTTTTAGCCTACATTGCCTTGCGTCGACTCCTTTTTTTGGGCGAGATTAGACCTCTTCACTTTTTTAAAGTCTTGAACATTTTGGCTGCTGGCTCTATACAGCATCTTTGTTAATGAAATGAAATGAAATATTCTTAATTCAATTTAAGTCCATACAGAACGTTTATGAATGTCAAATATTATGTAATATTTTATCAGAACGTCCTTATATCAAATATCGTAAGTTATGTATTTTCCCGTCGCGATATTGTCGCCCGTTCTCTTGGTACGGAATACCCATACAATGTTAACGAGGTGTTTCGAACTATTCCACATAAATACGGTGTGGAGCGAACTCAATCGGTCAAGTTGATATTGTTTGCATTACAATGAATTTACGATTAGGTAAGTTTCTTTGAAAGAAAATGAAATTAAGTGGGACTATAAAATGTCACTATCGGTAGTCTTTAGAATCTGGGACGTAAGACTTATACCCGTATGAGATTTTAAGACCAGAGTAATGTCAGACTGCGTGGTGTTGTTCCGAACTTTTGCCATTGATGTAGAAGCCGAAGTATTCAATCACTGTTTTAGTTTTCTAGACAACAACTGTAAGCAATAAAATTGAATAAATTCACACAACACCTTATACAATGACCTGACTCCGTATTAAGTAGCTTAAGCTGAGTTACAGATATCAAAGGAAACACAAATAAAATTACTTAAATACATACATTACACCCAGGCACTGAACCAACACAAGTGTTCGTCACGCGAATGTTAAAAGTATGTAACTTATTACCAAAAATCAAGACACCCCGTGTACAAAAAGCGTGTAAACTTCATTCCAACATTTTGTAGCATCAACACAGCTATAACAAAAGAGATTCATTCACAAACCCTCGCTGAGCCCTTTCATTTTTCAAATCATGAAACAAATAAATCCTTCTTGCACAACTGCGAAATGATTTGTAGAAGATATATAGCTTGTAATTTAATTCCTTGCTACGCGTCACGCACGGAAAGCTACTTAATCATAAAACAAGGCGTATTCATGGTTTGTATAGCTATGGTGCGTGATATGTCGGTAAGGTTGTGAACGTAGTGTAAACGATTCAGTAGAACTATTTAACTTGTTCATATTATGTAGTTAGTATCTTAGTTATTACAACAACACCATTGAGACAACAACACATGCATGGTCCCAATATAAGGTTTTCCCTTGTGCTATGGAAACCAGGTACAAAGAAGGCACCACAAACACTCAGACTCAACACCATCCGCATTAGGCAAGCGTGGTGATCACGCCTAGTCCCATCATAATAACGATGACTTGATTTCTATTATGGAGGCCTTTACCCTGTAGTGGGGCAGTATATAGGCTGATATTTTACTATTGGCACGACCAAACGTGGCCATAAAATCGATAGAGTATCGATACTATTTGATTTCTGTTTTACTACCGATAGCCTATCGATATTATATCGATGGCCAACACCAATTATTGTGAGAGTGACGTTCACCGAAAAAATCTATCTTGCTACTGGAAATCGCTCATCTGTGGCACGAGAGTTAATATTTCAGAGTTATTAGTTTGTTGTATGTGGGGAAAATGAGAGACAATAACGTATTTAAGACAGTACGTGAGGATTAGACGAGTGACGTGTCTGTGGCGAGGTGCTATGACAGCGATCTTGAGGTGAATTATTGAGTGTTGCGGTAAACAGTTACATATCTTTACACATTAAGGCGGCGCGACGATACTACCGTCAATTGATTTATATTAATTGTGAGGTTTATGAGATATAGTTTAAAAAATCCAGCTATAAAAACATAAAGGAATGTATTAACAATTTTCGGGGCCTTCTTATGTAATAATTTCTTCTTAAGCTTTTGCCGACGCCTATAGACTCCTGCAACACCATTAGGGTCACAAATCAGAGTCACAAACCTTTAACCTCCTGTCCCTCAATTAGACCTCCGGTACCCTCACTCACTCGACGAAACGCAACGCAGACGCTGCTTCTCGCCGGTCTTCTGTGAGACTGTGGTATCACTTCGGTCGAGCCGGCCCATTCATGCCGAAGCGTGGCTCCCCCATGGTTAAAACGGATGACGATGGATGATAGGTGATGACGTTGAAGAGAATTAACACAAACACGCCATCAGGCATTTCATTGTAATTAACTCGCTAAATCCTGGATCATGGGGCAAGTGTAGTCACCCCGGACTCCAAAGCAACAGCTTTGGACGCAACTGGGAATAGTACGCTCAAATGATGATGATGATGATGAATTTGATATCGAGGGTTCAATACATTAATTTACTCTACAATAATATGTTCAAATGCTACTAAACTTAATTTTAATTAGCAAATTCAAATCAAAATTCCCGCGATTAATTTTGATAACTAATTTGTATTCATAGCTATGCAGTCTGTGTTTGATAAGTTCAACTAACATTAATTAAAGTAATTAATCTTATACATAGCCTCGCCAAGGCTGATTGCAAGAACTCATTAATTGCAAAAAGATAGTCTAAAGATTTTTTTTGTGTTTGTTTCTATTCTAGTGAACATAAAGTATGTGTTTTTATATCATAACTAGTGGCCTGCCCTCACTTCGCTTCGGGAACGTAATTCAGAAATGAACCAATAGATGGCGCTGTGTCCAATTACATCGCGCAAGCGTTTCGTGTTTTCGGTTTACCTATAAGCCTTGTCGCTGTCTATAGAAGTTATCTCTTTATAATTAGTATAGATTCCTGGGATCAAGGAATACTTAGTATGCTTTGATGGAGATCATTGTTAAAAACGGGAATGGATCAATGGACGCGAAGTTAATTTTCACCAAACTTCGGCAAGCGTGACTATTAAGTCAAACCCCATTATAAAAGCGATGACTTGATTTACATGATGGAAGCCTTTGCCCTGCAGTGGGACTGTCAGTATATGTAGGTATAGTCTGCTACTTTACTTTTCGGCCAAGTAAAACACTCGCCTTCCTCACTCCACTCAAAATGTCCGGGACATAATTGCCCGTGGTTATGGAGCAAATAACATGTACATAATAATAAATATCCTGCAACCGATATTTGGTTACGGCAATTAGCTACGTACGCAGGAAATATTATATTGTTTAATTGTGTACGAAAACACAGGTGCATTCTCTATTCCCTTATCCTCTTAATAGGGTATTTGACTATTTTTTTTATGTGTTTAATCAAAAGACCCCTCTATTAAAGAAACATTGTTGAAAGAATTATTTGATTCTGATTTGAATTACCTGAGATATCACAACTTTAAGAGCACATATTTTACGCGGGCCCAAAAACGCTCTATACAAATGGCTACTAACATGTGACGTCACACGTTCGTATCTTGTATGCGCGTCTAGCAAATTTGTTGGTAGCTATATCAGGTGATCCGTTTGCACGTCTTCCACACAAATAAATTGATGGTGTTATCAGCTCCATATTATATCCCATTGAAAATTATTAAACAGTTTACTTATTCCCGATCGCTGTTGTTAACACTTAACCAGGCTATGTACCATATGAGACCAGACCAGATTTTGAACTTTATGCAGTTATGATAAGGTTGAAAACCAATGAAAAAAAATGTCTAGTGGCCTGGTTAAGGGTTTAAGGGTCCCTTCAATCAGTGACCTTGGATGCGTAATTGATGTGGGTCAGCAGTAAAACAAACCGGAGGTCAACCTAGTTGTAAATTTGAATGGTAGATGTTACGGTTTGGCTGTTTACCTGCGAAAAGGTGAAGGGATAGTGTGCTTTCATAGCATATAAAGAGGGTAGGTTAGGTTAAGGTTGGCCGCAAAAAAGAACTTAACCCTGAAATGAATAAAGTGTAGTTCCATAGGAAATAAGAAAAAGGCTGCGCATAACAAATTTGCCATCTCAATAACTGTCAAAATGCACGATCTTTTGACAAACGCATAAAAAAGTTTTAGTGTGGTCGTAGGTAAAGTTTCGCTTATTTGGTTGGAGAGCAGCCTAAAGTGACAAATAATTTTGGTATTAGTTGTTTGGAACATTTTTCTGGGCATGAAATGATATGGGTTTAGGCTCGCAACCTGAACCGAAATAGTTAAAGAGAATGTTTAATGTTTTTTTAGCCTACATTGCCTTGCGTCGACTCCTTTTTTTGGGCGAGATTAGACCTCTTCACTTTTTTAAAGTCTTGAACATTTTGGCTGCTGGCTCTATACAGCATCTTTGTTAATGAAATGAAATGAAATATTCTTAATTCAATTTAAGTCCATACAGAACGTTTATGAATGTCAAATATTATGTAATATTTTATCAGAACGTCCTTATATCAAATATCGTAAGTTATGTATTTTTCCCGTCGCGATATTGTCGCCCGTTCTCTTGGTACGGAATACCATACAATGTTAACGAGGTGTTTCGAACTATTCCACATAAATACGGTGTGGAGCGAACTCAATCGGTCAAGTTGATATTGTTTGCATTACAATGAATTTACGATTAGGTAAGTTTCTTTGAAAGAAAATGAAATTAAGTGGGACTATAAATGTCACTATCGGTAGTCTTTAGAATCTGGGACGTAAGACTTATACCCGTATGAGATTTTAAGACCAGAGTAATGTCAGACTGCGTGGTGTTGTTCCGAACTTTTGCCATTGATGTAGAAGCCGAAGTATTCAATCACTGTTTTAGTTTTCTAGACAACAACTGTAAGCAATAAAATTGAATAAATTCAACAACACCTTATACAATGACCTGACTCCGTATTAAGTAGCTTAAGCTGAGTTACAGATATCAAAGGAAACACAAATAAAATTACTTAAATACATACATTACACCCAGGCACTGAACCAACACAAGTGTTCGTCACGCGAATGTTAAAAGTATGTAACTTATTACCAAAAATCAAGACACCCCGTGTACAAAAAGCGTGTAAACTTCATTCCAACATTTTGTAGCATCAACACAGCTATAACAAAAGAGATTCATTCACAAACCCTCGCTGAGCCCTTTCATTTTTCAAATCATGAAACAAATAAATCCTTCTTGCACAACTGCGAAATGATTTGTAGAAGATATATAGCTTGTAATTTAATTCCTTGCTACGCGTCACGCACGGAAAGCTACTTAATCATAAAACAAGGCGTATTCATGGTTTGTATAGCTATGGTGCGTGATATGTCGGTAAGGTTGTGAACGTAGTGTAAACGATTCAGTAGAACTATTTAACTTGTTCATATTATGTAGTTAGTATCTTAGTTATTACAACAACACCATTGAGACAACAACACATGCATGGTCCCAATATAAGGTTTTCCCTTGTGCTATGGAAACCAGGTACAAAGAAGGCACCACAAACACTCAGACTCAACACCATCCGCATTAGGCAAGCGTGGTGATCACGCCTAGTCCCATCATAATAACGATGACTTGATTTCTATTATGGAGGCCTTTACCCTGTAGTGGGGCAGTATATAGGCTGATATTTTACTATTGGCACGACCAAACGTGGCCATAAAATCGATAGAGTATCGATACTATTTGATTTCTGTTTTTACTACCGATAGCCTATCGATATTATATCGATGGCCAACACCAATTATTGTGAGAGTGACGTTCACCGAAAAAATCTATCTTGCTACTGGAAATCGCTCATCTGTGGCACGAGAGTTAATATTTCAGAGTTATTAGTTTGTTGTATGTGGGGAAAATGAGAGACAATAACGTATTTAAGACAGTACGTGAGGATTAGACGAGTGACGTGTCTGTGGCGAGGTGCTATGACAGCGATCTTGAGGTGAATTATTGAGTGTTGCGGTAAACAGTTACATATCTTTACACATTAAGGCGGCGCGACGATACTACCGTCAATTGATTTATATTAATTGTGAGGTTTATGAGATATAGTTTAAAAAATCCAGCTATAAAAACATAAAGGAATGTATTAACAATTTTCGGGGCCTTCTTATGTAATAATTTCTTCTTAAGCTTTTGCCGACGCCTATAGACTCCTGCAACACCATTAGGGTCACAAATCAGAGTCACAAACCTTTAACCTCCTGTCCCTCAATTAGACCTCCGGTACCCTCACTCACTCGACGAAACGCAACGCAGACGCTGCTTCTCGCCGGTCTTCTGTGAGACTGTGGTATCACTTCGGTCGAGCCGGCCCATTCATGCCGAAGCGTGGCTCCCCCATGGTTAAAACGGATGACGATGGATGATAGGTGATGACGTTGAAGAGAATTAACACAAACACGCCATCAGGCATTTCATTGTAATTAACTCGCTAAATCCTGGATCATGGGGCAAGTGTAGTCACCCCGGACTCCAAAGCAACAGCTTTGGACGCAACTGGGAATAGTACGCTCAAATGATGATGATGATGATGAATTTGATATCGAGGGTTCAATACATTAATTTACTCTACAATAATATGTTCAAATGCTACTAAACTTAATTTTAATTAGCAAATTCAAATCAAAATTCCCGCGATTAATTTTGATAACTAATTTGTATTCATAGCTATGCAGTCTGTGTTTGATAAGTTCAACTAACATTAATTAAAGTAATTAATCTTATACATAGCCTCGCCAAGGCTGATTGCAAGAACTCATTAATTGCAAAAAGATAGTCTAAAGATTTTTTTTTGTGTTTGTTTCTATTCTAGTGAACATAAAGTATGTGTTTTTATATCATAACTAGTGGCCTGCCCTCACTTCGCTTCGGGAACGTAATTCAGAAATGAACCAATAGATGGCGCTGTGTCCAATTACATCGCGCAAGCGTTTCGTGTTTTCGGTTTACCTATAAGCCTTGTCGCTGTCTATAGAAGTTATCTCTTTATAATTAGTATAGATTCCTGGGATCAAGGAATACTTAGTATGCTTTGATGGAGATCATTGTTAAAAACGGGAATGGATCAATGGACGCGAAGTTAATTTTCACCAAACTTCGGCAAGCGTGACTATTAAGTCAAACCCCATTATAAAAGCGATGACTTGATTTACATGATGGAAGCCTTTGCCCTGCAGTGGGACTGTCAGTATATGTAGGTATAGTCTGCTACTTTACTTTTCGGCCAAGTAAAACACTCGCCTTCCTCACTCCACTCAAAATGTCCGGGACATAATTGCCCGTGGTTATGGAGCAAATAACATGTACATAATAATAAATATCCTGCAACCGATATTTGGTTACGGCAATTAGCTACGTACGCAGGAAATATTATATTGTTTAATTGTGTACGAAAACACAGGTGCATTCTCTATTCCCTTATCCTCTTAATAGGGTATTTGACTATTTTTTTTATGTGTTTAATCAAAAGACCCCTCTATTAAAGAAACATTGTTGAAAGAATTATTTGATTCTGATTTGAATTACCTGAGATATCACAACTTTAAGAGCACATATTTTACGCGGGCCCAAAAACGCTCTATACAAATGGCTACTAACATGTGACGTCACACGTTCGTATCTTGTATGCGCGTCTAGCAAATTTTGTTTGGTAGCTATATCAAATGTTTCGTTTATGTACATAGTTTTATAATAAAAGTTTGTGTTTAATGTGTGGGTAGTTCAATGATATAATTATTTTTATAATATTATAAACTTTAAAATTGGACTTGCCCATGAAACTTTGAATGCTCACAAAACCAGCTAGACGTTATATTTTTAACTGAAAATTTAGGCTATTGGTTCTTATTTACCAATATTTTGGTAAAGTATCAATATTTTTTACTACATCGATATTAGTCAACTACCCTATTCGATGGGACATCAGTATGACACGATCGAAGAGAGATCGGGCTCAGGACCAACATCTTAAGAGCGTTCTCGGCTAGTGCGGAATGTCATGTTTCGGTTTTGATTTGCAAAATTTCACTCACACATAAGCATGTGTTACTGTTTGCATAGAGTTGCCGCGTACGTTTTCTTTATAGTTAGACTGACAAATTTTGATCCTTTCGCTTTATAGCAAAGTAAATTACTGTATTGTTGTAAAATTAAATTGCAAGTTAAATAAAATAAAATAAATCCAACGTTGATTTTCTTTTGATTTTTTGATTTAAGAAAAATAAAAAAATAGGTATATCATTTAGATACCTACCTACCTTTTTTACTCAGGACAGGTAAGCAATTAAATACTTAAAGATATCATGTTTTGTTTAATAAATCATTTAATAAAAAAGAACATTATACATTATAAAACAGTTGTATTTATACATTATAAAAACAGTTGCAAACCCTCAATTTGATCCCTTTCTGGGATCAATTCTTTAAGAAACAGCCCCAGAGGAAATGGACGTGGCAGAGCCCAGATACTATGACTAAAAATGAGATCGACTTCATAATATATATCGGACATTAAGCGAATATTCAGAGATGTCTCAGTGATCAATAGGTTTAAAACCGGAAGTGATCACCGACTTCTCAGAGGCACTTTGAATATCAATTTTAAGCTTGAACGTTCTCGGTTGATGAAGTCCACGCTCCGGCCAAATCTGCTCCAATCACTCGCTGGTTCCGATGCCTTCCAACTGAAATTGGAAAATCGATTCACTGCCTTGGAAACCACAATTGACGTATATATCGACGAAGAATTCGACCAAGTGGTGGAAATCCTTCGGGACGAGGGCACAAAGTTCTGTGAGTAGCAAGCGGTCTATACTCTGGATTTAATGGACAAGAGGCGGAAAGATCCATCAGTCACTTCGGCAGAACAACGGGCTCTAAATAAGTCCATCTCCAAGCTGTTAAGACGTGATCTCCGAAGCTCCAATTCACTCTCAATACAGAGAGCAATTGAGCAGAACCAGGGGGGTCCAAAGTCTTCGTACAACAGCTTGACAGGAGCCACCTGTCGAAGTTAACCAAAACAAATCGAGGAGTCGTCACATCAAAGCCAGAAACTTTTTGCCTTCTTTTACGCCATGCGACGGAGGATCTACCCGACATCAGCTTGGAGGAGATCGAGGCAGCTCTTGGACAACTTAAAAATGGAAAAGCCCCGGGAAAAGACGGAGTCACACCGAGCTTCTGAAAGTTGCCGGCAAGCCGGTGTTGAAGGAACTTTGACGTATATTTAACTCGGTTATTTTCTTCGGGAGAACTCCTAGGGCGTGGCCGCGGAGCTTGTTCGTATTGTTCTTCAAGAAAGGCGACAAAACCTTACTGAAGAACTATCGACCAAAGTCACGTCTATAAGTTGTTCTCAAGAGTCATTTCGAATCGCCTTACACGAAGACTTGACGAAGCTCAACCTGCAGAGCAAGCCGGGTTCCGACGGTTTTAGCACCATAGACCATATTCACACAGTGAGACAGGTTATACAGAAGACCAAAGGATATAACCAGCCCCTGTGCATGGCATTTGTGGACTATGAAAAAGCTTTTAACTCCGTCGAGACCTGGTCTGTTCTCGAGGCCTTGCAGAGGTGCCAAGTCGATTGGCGATATCGACTTGGCACGAGGTGTTGAGGTGTCTGTATAACGTCGCTAATATGTCCGTAGTAATCCAAAATGGCCAAACCGAGCCTGTCCTGCTACGACGTGGTGTGAGACAAAGAGGACTTGTTCAAAACGCTAAACTGGAAAGAGCGCGGAATCAATATTAATGGCGGGTACATGTCACACCTACGATTCGCAGACGACATCGTCATCTTGACGGAAACCTTACATGGCCTACAGGCGAGCAGCCTGGCTGAATCTTCCAATCACTTCGATCTTCGGATGAACTTGGATAAAACCAAGGTCATTTTCAACGAGCTCGTTGATCCGGGACCGGTCGCTGTTAATGGAGTACCTCTCGAAATTGTCCAGGAATATGTCTATCTAAGATAAACGCTCCAATTAGGCAGAAACAACTTCGAGAGAGAAGCCAATAGAAGAATTCAGCTAGGCTGGGCAGCATTTGGTAGGCTTCGTCAAGTCTTCTCGTCATCCATCCCTCAAAGTCTTAAGTCGAAAGTCTTCGACCAGTGCGTCCTCGCGGTCATGACTTACGGTGCCGAGACGTGGACGTGGCTGGACTAATCCACCCGGTTCAAAGTCGCTCAAAAAGCTATGGAAAGGGCTATCTCTGAGCTCGGAGTATCTCTGAAGAACCGCATCAGAAATGATGTAATCCGACAGAGAACCTGAGTCACCGACATAGCCCACCGAATAAGCAAACTGAAGCGGCAGTGGGTTGGTCACATTAGCCGCAGAACTGACAACCGTTGGAGCCGTAAAGTCCTTGAGTGGAGACCGCGACTCGGTTAAGTGTTGGACGCCCTGCGACAAGATGGGATGATGACATTCGAAGGCTGGCTGGTGTGGGCTGGATGAGAGTGGCTGAAAATCGGGAGCAGTGGCGTGCATTAGAGGAGACCTATGTCCAGCATGTTGGAATACATCAAAAATAACTCAAACTCGTCCCATGCTAATCTGCACTTAATTGCATAGTAATAGAGTTCCTCTTGTTGCACTTGTTAATAAGGTTCATTTTACGAATACATATTTCGACCTTGAATCCTGAGGGATCACTCTGTTAGTAAGTCTTGAGATGTTAGTAAGTCTTGAGATGCCAGCGAGTCTTGTCGACTCGGCCGGTTCGTCTTGTGGAGTCTGTTGACTCAGATAGTTAGTCTTGCTCTGTCTGTGAGTCTTGTTACTCTGCTAACTGTACATTTGTAAACATGCGTACTCTCCTATAAAACGATTTAATAAAGATATCGTTTAGTACCAACAAATAAGTTTGTCATTGACTCCCAAAACCCAATACAGCAGTGGACGAGTGTGGGTTGCTGATGATGATGATGATGAAATTCTACTTTAAAATCATAGTCATGTTTCTGTAGTTTGCGATTCAACTATTTCCAATTCTTCGGTGGTATTCTCATGTATTTGACCTTCTCTTTTCTGCCTTTAGCAATAAACGTAATGAAATCATCGTAAAAGAAAAATGTGAATAGATTATGACCAGCTATGTCATTAAAAGTGGATTCGCGGTAACTTACGTTTTAGCTTCATTAGCTTTGGCCAAATTAAGTACCATAACTTTTCCTTTTCTTCCCCGAATAGCGCCTTTTATATCACATTTTATATTATTATGTAAAATGTAAAGAATATAATATATTAATCTATGGAAGTTACTAGAATTGCATTTCTTTACCTTCGTACTCACCAAAATTTTGTTTGGTTAAAACAAATTAATATTCTTAAAACAAAAAGTATCAATCCGTCTCAGTCGCGTCAAAAAATCTCCAATTTCAAATAAAATTTTACGTAGCACGCGGTGACCGGGAGCGACATAGGTCCTACCTCGGAAAGGCCTCGGCCGGCACTGAGCGCTGGTGCGATTCTGCGCCGATTATATAGTAGTACTAAATGATTCATAATAAAATAAAAAAACAAGTTATTAAAGTTAAAAAAATACCACGTTTTAAAGCGTAAATTTCTTCATTTATTAGGTTTAAAAAAAATCAAGAATACCTTTTATTTCATCCTAAACTAATACGTGTAATAACTCGAAAAATTACTAACAATGATACTTTTGAGTACACTTTTCTTGTATGAAAACTTACAGTAATCACTATTGTTTTGTAGCCATGCCCTAATATATGTTATTGTTCTTTTAATAGAAATATTGTCATAAGTTTGTCGTTTATAGTTTTACTATTATCGAGCATTTGCGTAGACCTTCGACCACAAGTTTCAAAAAGGGATTGTATTAAAACTGTTCTAACGAGAAAACTAAATGATCATTTGAAAATATTTTGAAATTATGCATTAGATTATGAAATCTGCAATAATTTGACATCAATATCTTATTTACAAACTGTATAGATTATCATTTTATTCTCCATCGGAAATCAATGATTTTGACTTAAGTGTGACTCTTACGGATAAACGCTCTTAACGTGCTTTCCGAGGCACGGGGGTACGAGACCACCAACTCCAGACTTAGGGCTGACACTGAGAAAATGTGAACAGAAAATCTTAGGTACAAAGGAAACCGAAACCGATTTAATATATTTGTGGGCTCAAGTGTTATACAAATCAAAGATGCCTTATTATGAAAGATTCATAATAACAATTCGCCACAAACATTTTAGTAAAACTAGGCAATTCAGGAATCGAGATTTTTGAATTAATAGTAAAAGTGAGGTTAAGAAGGTACTTACCTATAATAGGTACTTATACGGGACACATAGACCAAAATTATATCCAATTGTATAATTTATCTCCGTGATAAAAAGCTATCCATAACTTTGAAATTAATAACATTATATCGCTGAAAAACATGAAATTCATCTTTTCTTGACAAACGTTTTATTGACACTTGTCAAATCAATTTTTCTTTATGAAAAAGAAAAATACATCACCTCATTCTTCAACTCGGAAGAGTTCTAATTAGTGCGAGTACTTCATAGATTAGGAACAATATCGATTATCAATTTCTTACACGATTTTCATACATTTTAACGATTATTGTGTTGTCATCAAATTCGCTTTATATCGATAGTTAGTTTAATACGATGTTTTTAAGTTTTCTAATTTTCTGGATTGTAAAATGGTCTAGTATTTTGTGAGTTTCTTTACAAAAATATAACCGATTTTTGAGGATGCTTTTCATCTTGATAACTTTGGGCCCAGAGATCCCCTCCTCCTTTTTGGCCCGACCCGGGGAACAAACACAGGACCTCACTCAAGCGCAGCCATAGTTTTAAAGTGCGACTACTACCCGCTGCGCTACCGAGTATTAAAGGACCGAATACCGAGGTTTGAAACGGCCCTGTTTTTGATATCAGCTAGCCGTAATGTAATACGGCAAATTAATGATTATCCGATACGTATATCAGGTTCTAAACGCACTAATACTCGTAGACACAACGTCATGTGGAGGTACCCGTTTTGAACTCAGCGTCAACCTTATGTCTGAGACACAAAGGCTATTTTTGCACTGCGAGTGGGTAACTCGACCTGACATAACCTATGTCTAAGATATTTCTGTGATTAATTCAACTTATTAGTAAGCACATTTCAGACGCTAAATGTTTCGAAACGCTGAGGTAGAATGTCTCGCGTAATGGGAGTTGATGTTTGTTAATTTAATTTGTCGAGCTAATTATATTGTCTTTATTAATTGAAATGCATTATTTTGTAAATGGGAGGGAAAATATAATATATCGAATAATAATAGAATTATCAGACAACAACACATTAATTTCGCTGTTGTTTCACTCATGTATTCTATTTCTGGGTATTTCTCATTTTTTTAAAAGAAAAAGTCACTTCCATGGAGGGCAACTTTCTTTCAATCCTTATAATTAAGAATTTCAAAATATTGCGAGCTATGCGAGTACTTTTCCCATGACCGCTGATACCAAATTTATTCAAATGCATCATCAATTGAGTACAGAAAAAATTGCCCTCCATGGAAGTGACTCTTTCCAGAAAATACCCTTCTATGTAATAACTAATATCTATCTATCTATATAGTAGCACTTATAATTTTGTAACTTTGACGAAACGCTTGGAATTTCTTTCAATATTTATTAGAGATTTAAGTTCTTAGTTTAAAATAATTATATTCAATTTAAAATGTGAAATACTATTCAATAAAATAGTTTAAAATATCCATTCCACTCAATCTTCTTATTAAAGCTCGCAAAAATTCGTTATTTAAAAATGGCCAAAGTGTTAAAGAAGTATCTATCTAAAAATTTATTCTCAGTAGAAAGAAAATATTTAAGCATTTTACCAAGCCTATTAAATATCTTTTTATTTATGTGATAGGTGGCAGACGAGTAGACGGATCAACGAATGGTAATCGACTCTCGCACCTGCTTTACCAGTGGAGTTCCAAGTTTGCTGCCAATCTGTAATCCTATCACTTGACGAAATACAGCGCAGCAGGCGACTCTAATCCAGCCCAAACTAGCCAGCCTTCGAATTCCATCACCCCATCTTGTCTTAGGGCGTCCAACCCACGTTTATCGAGTCGCGGTCTCCACTCAAGGACTTTACGGCTCCAACGGCTGTCAGTTCTGAGGCTAATGTTTTGTAAAAAGCAAATATTTAAGCATTTTACCAAGCCTATTAAATGTCCCTCCTGGGGCCCGTATAAATGTGAAGGCCGACTGGCGGAGCTTAGAAATCGAAACAAATGGTAGCCAATGAGGCAGATATGCCTTATAAAGTGCGAAAAGTGTTAGCTTCGATGATTTTTATTGGTTGACATTTACTGGTGATACGTGTATATACAGCAGGGATGTCAACAACTGGTTTTGATATAAAAATGTGTAGTTTCAAAGGCTATATTAGTTCGGTTAAAACTTTACAGGTAAAGCCGAAGCCTACCTACATAATTTAACTTTTAAACTGGCCAACATCATGGATATCACATCATAATAATCACATCACACACTAATATTATAAAGGCGACAGTTTGTGAGTTTTATGTATGCTTGCTCTTTAAGACTAAAATTTATATGGAGTTGACAGTTTTGATTAACATTATAATGTACCCCATTATATTAGGAGAAAATATTGATTCCTATGGGAAAATCGATGAAAGTAAATTATGTTGCTTTTGAAAATGAAGGATTAATTAATTAAATATCTCTTAAACATAGGTTAGAACGTATTGAATAGGCAATGAGGTGTAAGATAATATTTTGCGGCCTGAACATGTGTGTGAGAAACTGGAGCCTGAAATAGGTTTTGAGAGAACCCCTAGTACAGGTCTCCAGACCCCACCCTCAAGTCAATATTGTGCTTGCAAAAGTGAAATGAATAGGTATTACTTTTACTGTAAAAACATTACTTATTAATAAACCGAAGATCGTTCAAAGTAGCGAGCATTTTGAGAGGCCTACGTCCAGCAGTGGACTGCAACAGGCTGACGATGATGATGATTAATAAACGGGGGGCAACACCGCGTAATAAAGCTAGTACACAAACTAAGTTTTTACATTAAAAATTTTTAAATCGATCAAAAATACATTTCCTTCCATGGTCATAGCTTCGTAACTATTTAATTATAGCTTTGAAGTTCCGATTCCCTTTCCTCCAAGTTTAAACAGAATTTAAATTATTTATTAAAGTATTAAATTCAGCCACTTTCATGCAATCGATGAAGAGTAGGTACTGTGTGTTTTTTTCGATGGATTAAAAATAACGAAAGACGGAAATGTCAAGGCCCTTCAAAAGGTTATTTGAAGAATTATAATTATTGTACTATTAATATGTATTAATAGCACTATTAAAAGCTGGTAGGTAAATAACAATAATACTTTTTTAATTACCAAAGTATTATTTAAATTCAAGAAGGATCTTGGTCACTTTCAAAGGCCGGATTGGCAAGAGGTGGCTGAGAATAGAGCGGAGTGGCGAATTCTCGTGTCGGAGGCCAAGATCCACTTCGGGTCGCTGAGCCAGAATAGTAAATAAGAAAGTTAGTTTTATTTATACATCTTTATCGGAATATTATAATCTATACATATAATAAAAATGTAAAAAAGCTGTGTCTGTACATTGAAGATATTTATCTCAAAATAACTTAGGACGACTAAAAAACAGTAACAGAACATGAATCATTGATTTTTAAAATTTTTGTCTGTCTGTTTGTCTGTTTGTCTGTTTGTCTGTTTGTCTGTTTATCTGTTTGTCTGTTTGTCTGTTTGTTCGCGCTAATCTCGGAAACTACTGAACCAATTCGAATGAAACTTTTTTGATTGTGTAGCTGTAATATCAGGGCAACTTATAGGATATATTATATTTTGAAAACCAGGCTCCTTGATGTAGAACCACAACAGCCCAGCTAAACTATAAGAGGTAGGTCAATGGCACCTTAACAAAAGTTGTTCAGATTGATGAGCATTTTATGATGCCATGAAAAAAAATCAAAAATCATGGAACATCTGGTGTGGACCTCTAAGAGCCCATCTCCACTATGACAAATATGGAATGAAATGGAATGGAAATTTGTCAAATGTGATGAGCATTTTTGGATGAGATCCTATAAGGAAGGATATTCCGAACTTAAACCCCTAATGGAGCGAAAAGGGGGTTCCAAGTTTGTTCATGGGACTACATGATTCTTTGGCCCGATCTACTCCAACTTTTGCATACACATTCTTTGACAGAATTGCTGGATAAAATATAAGATATAGAAATATCAAATGGGTTTGCACTTGACCTGATCTCACCTGATGGAGAGTGATAATGAGGTCTAAGATGTAGCGTGCTTTTCCAGAAGAAACCTATTCACTCTCGACTTAAAGACACCCAAATTGTAGCTCTCTGGAAATACAGAAGCCGGCAAGATGTTCCATTCCTTAGCTGTTCGTATATACGAGTATAAAACATCAATGAGCCGCCTTAAAAATCTATTAACCTATAAACGAACATTAATAATAAGTAATATTTTTTTTATATCTATTCAAATAATCATCTATAGGTCAAGAGTCATAAAGTTCACGCAAACGAAGTTGCGGGCGGCCACTAGTGCATAATATAATTATAATGCAACGCGAAAATAAAAAAAAAATACCTATAACCAGTACCAGTATTCGCTATTCTATCCTAAGAGAAAGTGTTTGTTCTAGTTTTAAATTTCACACCGCGACTTTGCAAGTCACATTCTATTTAAACTTTGCCCTAGAGTCATGTGTCGCGACATCCGTTAGCTGCGCGGTATATCCAATTTGTCAACAGCGGAGATGGCGCGCTGCAGGAAGCGGAAGGCGAGGTGGAATGTTTAGGCCATTGGTTCTCAACCTAAATAAAGAAACAACCCTAATTAAACTGATTTAATTGTTTGGGACTGAGATCCCTAGCTTCATTGGGGTTAGTATGTGCTTTCCTAGATGTATGCTACGTTTGCACTCACAGTGTATAGGGATTACTTTCGCCTCGTTACACATTATGTAGATTCTGGCGTCGCTCAGTCTCAGTCATGTCTTAATGTAAGTCTTAAGGTGTTATCTTAATAATTATAAACGGCATGTAAGTATTTATACCACACAGCTCTGCTACTCAGCGTCAGCGCAACAAATAAGAGCCCTGCAAACTGTTATATTCCCATTTCCCAGGATTAGGTATCCAGTACCTACCCTAACTTATTTAAGCTGTGGAGTCACAAATGCGATGGAAAATCTTTAATCCCGATTCAACCCGTTTGGGTCTCTACCCTCACTTGGCAAAACACTGGTTTTCTGTGAGGCCGTGGAATCACTATGTGCCAGCCCATTCATGACGAAGTGTGGCTTAAAAAATATTTTTAATGAAAGTTTGAATATCATTGCCTCAGCTTCACTTATACGTTTACGGCGGAGATCAGACTAAACTTCTAACTTCCTGGAGTAGACCAACTTAGGGCAAATGTGGTTGTGAAATCTAAATTGGATTCGGAAATCTTACAGTAATTTAGACGTGCAAAGTTAAACTACTTGAATTCAATGTAACATAAGTCCACTAGCATTTCGACAGGTCCAATTGCTTACTATCAGGTGTTCCGCCTGCTCGTCTGCTCCCTATCACATAAAAAAAGGTCCCAAGAACAAAATTGTATCTGCTATGTTTCTTCTTAGCAGATACGATTTTGTTCTTGGAACCCGTTGATTTATTCTGACGAAAAACGCTTTTGGGACAAGCGGACTGAACTCAGCTGTTGCAATGTGACCAAAACGTCAAGTTAAGTGCAATACAATGTACAAGCAATTAGATAGTGACATGAACATCATGGTTGTCAAATGTATCTACCTACAGCCAAAGTGGCATGTCACCAATAACATCGGCTCTACCAGGACGCTACTTATATGATGTCTAGTGGCCATTCGTTCCACTCTCATCCATTAGATGGCGCTGAGTGTTTATTGCATTGCCTTAGTGTTTAAATTTTTCGGGTTGTCTAAAAGGTTTGTCTTTCTTGTATGAGACACAAGCACTGTTTTTGAATTCCTTTCTCTCTTTTAAGAGAACATATCTCCAAGGTCTAATACCTACAATTAGTTACGGCCTCTCAGAATTAAAAAGCACCTCTCATCCTGTCATCAAGTAAAAAGCTTAAAAATTAATCCTCGTTACCACAACACGACGCTTTTGTAATACAAATTAATTTTCATAGCAACACCGCCACCTGGAAATCACAACAAAGATATCTTAATATTCAAAATGGCATCCTTTCTTTGTCCGTTTTATTATAATCCATCCTAAGGAGACATTATAAGACGAAGGGAAAGTGTCCCTGATAAATGCTTTCACGTTGAAATAGGGACGGCAGGGCATTTACACTAAGGTGTAACATTCCTCAATCTTTTTTCTAAAATGGACTTTATTCTCTCTTCTTTGGCACAAGGTAATTTGCCAATGTCAAGTGAGGATTGATAAAGTAGATAGTCAGCAGGCGTCGGAGTAAAAGTCACAGTCACTTAAGTGTTCTGATTTGGTCCAGAAGCGCCGTCATTCAGTTTTTATTAACTGTACTTAATTCAAGAAATTCCCACGAACATTTGATATAACTATGTACCTACTTAAAAACCAACTTGTGTCTTTTAGTTCTGTATGAGTACTACTCGACCAGAACAATTAGGCGCATGACAGGAATGCAGTTACCCGCCCCGTACCCCGCACTTCGTCCCGCACATCCCGTAGTGACGCGCAATAAATACTTTTTTCGGAACATTGTTGCCGTTGTCATTTGTCCTACTTGATTAGATGTATCTTCGTAACATAAAATATGTATTGGAATCCAAATTGAACATAATAAATAACGAACGAATGGAAGTAGTAAGTATAACATTATTTTAAAATAATTAAAATTATTAATGTATGTTTAAATATAAGTACTTATTAAATGAATTTTAGCAATGGTATACTTATTTTAGATATTCAGAAGCGGTAACACTGCATCGACGAAGTCGGATACTTGCTCTGAGCGTTGGTACCTATATGTCTATGCGGGATTTTTGTTATAATTTAGTTGATTTCGTTATCTTCGCTCTGACCTAACCATGCGCTTATTTTATTATTTACTAAGTACTCAATACATAAAACTACTATGCAGTTAAATCAGAAGTCAAATAAATAAATTCAGCAAAGAAATAACTAGTATTA
>JABMDO010000875.1:0-20179 GCA_014851415.1 Cnaphalocrocis medinalis | reverse complement strand
TCAATTTCCATTCTTTGCTACCACAGAAGTCACAGAACCCTAAACCCTATCAAAGCGAAGTGGTCAATGCAAACAAACAAATTGTAATGAATGTTGGCCCTTCCGCCCGTCACCTACTTCATCAAATGGATCTTAAGCCCCTTCCTCCATTTGATGGAATACTTGCGATACAAAGATATGCTATGCTAGTAAAGGTGTTTATCAAATAGGATTACTGGGTGAAATACTTTATTGGTCAAAATAACACGAATGCACGGGAAAACAATAACTGAAAACTAAAGCTAAAAACTGTGAACTGGCTGTGTTTTAGTTCCTATTTTTTAGGCGAAAATTACTATACTATTATGTAAAGTAAAGGAAAAAAGTAGGTATCAGCCTATATACCTATATAGGCTGATACTTTTTCATTACAATCCGGTACCTATAAAAATGCAATGCAGCTTTCAATTTCCATTCTTTGCTACCACAGAAGTCACAGAACCCTAAATAGGGTTTAGGGTTCTGTGGACTTCTGTGGTTTGGAAGTGGACAAAGCGAAATTTTCAATGCAAACAAAAATGTATTTTTGCATTACAATCTGGTATCGATAAAAATGTATAGCAACTGTTAATTTCTATACTATGCTGCCAGTGAACCCTAAACCCTATCAAAGCGAAGTGGTCAATGCAAACAAACAAATTGTAATGAATGTTGGCCCTTCCGCCCGTCACCTACTTTCATCAAATGGATCTTAAGCCCCTTCCTCCA
Organism: Cnaphalocrocis medinalis; assembly: GCA_014851415.1. NCBI lineage: Eukaryota > Metazoa > Arthropoda > Insecta > Lepidoptera > Crambidae > Cnaphalocrocis > Cnaphalocrocis medinalis. The sequence continues at coordinate 19,432 of JABMDO010000875.1, read as the reverse complement.
TTTGATGGAATACTTGCGATACAAAGATATGCTATGCTAGTAAAGGTGTTTATCAAATAGGATTACTGGGTGAAAGACTTTATTGGTCAAAATAACACGACTGCACGGGAAAACAATAACTGAAATCTAAAGCTTAAAAACTGTGAAACTGGCTGTGTTTTAGTTCCTAATTATTTAGGCAAAACTACTATCCTACTATGTTTTTTTTTGTGTGATAGGTGGCAGACAAGCTGACGGATCCCCTGATGGTAAGCGATTGCCGCTGCTCATAGACACCTCAACACCAGTAGAGTCACAAGTATGCTACCGACCTTTAACCACCTTTCCCTCCAATTGGGCCTCCAAATGCGCTATATGTCGTTTAGTCACTGAGCGTACTGGAGTACGCTCACTGACTAAACGACATATAGCGCAGGCGCTGCTTCACGACGATCCTATGTGAGAACATGGTATCACTTCGGTCGAACCAGCCCATTCATGCCAAAGCGACTCCCATGAAAATGGAGCGCGAAAACAAAGAAAACATAATACAAAGACAAGATAACTAAACCAGTAACCACTCAATAGACAGCGGGCATCCTCAGACAGAACCGCCGCGTCACGCTGCAACTAGTTGAGAGAACAGCGGGCAATAACAGTTATCTGCGGGCCAATTAGCAGTTACCGCAGCCCCGTCCCCCCGGGGCAGTAACCGAGGAGGGTTACAGCGGGAACTGGCTGTGTTTTAGTTCCTATTTATTAAGACCAAGATTACTATACTACGAAGATGTTTTTTTGTGTGATAGGTGGCAGACGACCTGATGGTAAGCGATTGCCGCCGCTCATAGACACCTCAACACCAGTAAAGTCACAAGTGCGCTACCTAGTAACTGTGGGAGAGCCACGCTTCGGCATGAATGGGCCGGCTCGACCGGAGTGATACCACTGCCTCACAGAAAACCGGCGTGAAGCAGCCCCTGTGCTGTGTTTCGCCGAGTGACTGAGTCTACCGGAGGCCCACCCGGAGGGGAAGGGGATAAAAGGTTGGCAGCGCACTTGTAACTCTACTGGTGTTGCAGGTGTCCATGAGCGGCGGGATTGCGTACCATCAGGTGATCCGCCTGCTCGTCCTGCTACCTATAACATAAAAAAAAAGATAACTAAACCAGTAACCACTCAATAGACAGCGGGCATCCTCAGACAGAACCGCCGCGTCACGCTGCAACTAGTTGAGAGAAACAGCGGGCTATAACAGTTATCTGCGGGCCAATTAGCAGTTACCGCAAGCCCCCGTCCCCCCGGGGGCAGTAACCGAGGAGGGTTACGGCGGAACTGGCTGTGTTTTAGTTCTATTTTATTTAGGCGAAAATTACTATGCTACTATGTAAAGAAAAAAAGTAGGTATCAGCCTATAGGTAGGTACTTATTGTCCCATTACATTATGGGTCTGGGTGTTCTGGGTTAACGCCCCCAATTGATTATCGTCATCTGGTACTCATAGTACAGGGGTAGGCCAAGTTTGAGACCACGTTGATTGGTGTGACTGTCTAGCGCTTTTATTTATTTAAACGGCACAGGCACAAAATACATATTGACACAGAAGGCTGACTGCCCACTAAGAGCTAAAAATATGTCATGTACCTATTTACTTATATTTCGGTGTATCATCAGATATTTTTTTATGTTGTTTAAATATGAAGCAAAAAGAAAACTTTCTTATTATTTAAAAATAGAATTAAGTGATAGTTACTTTCTGCTACAGAACTGTCCAGTCCTACGCACACTTGGCCGATTTTTTATCACACGAAGTGGCTACTCAAACTATTATCGTCATACAAGTGGCCAATAAAATCTCCAATTTCCATTTTGAGCCATAAAATCTCGCCACAGGGATGCAAATCCGTTAACAAAACCGAGGAAGTCCCCATTCATTCCATCTCATAAATTTCCATTCCATTTCCCATCACACCATATTAGTTCCTCAGTATATTTTTATTCGTCCGGCATATGGTCGGAACGGTCCGATGGGCCTGCGATAGGCCAAATATGGGACCGTTTGTGGCCCCTAATTGTGTCAGCGAAAGTCTGGTTCAATATGTCGGAAGAAAAAGTTGGAAATGTAATAAAATGAGCCCAAATACACAGAAAACCGGCGTGAAGCAGCTCCTGAGCTGTGTTTCGCCGAGTGAGTGAGGGTACCGGAGGCCCATCGGGGGGAAGGGGATAAAAGGTTAGCAGCGCACTTGTTGCATGTGTTCATGGGCGGCGGCAATTGCTTACCATCAGGTGATCCGCCTGCTCGTCTGCTACCTATCACATGAAAAAAAAAATTCACCACCGATCGATCTATGGACGCGCTTCGTTGATCTAGTGGTTTAAGTACACACATCAGGTTACCACAACCTGTCAAATTTCCTCCTAATATGTATGACAGAGTCACCGACATAGCCCACCGAATTAGCAAACTGAAAAGGCAGTGGGCTGGTCACATTAGCCGCAGAACTGACAACCTTTGGAGCCGTAAAGTCCTTGAGTGGAGACCGCGATTCGGTAAGCGTAGTGTTGGACGCCCTGCGACAAGATGGGATGATGACATTCGAGGGTTGGCTGGTGTGGGCTGGACGAGAGTGGCTGAAAATCGGGTGGTGGCGTGCATTAGGGGTGACCTATATCCAGCTGTGGACGAGTGTGGGTTGCTGATCAATTAAAATTAAATATTTATTAATATATTTTGGAGAAAAATAGATTTAAAGACAGTTGCGGTAATATGTGGTAATGACATATTGATGACTATGACCCAAATGTGTACCTAGAGATTATAGCGAAGCACCTATCACATAAAATACTATTCGACTTACCCATTAAAAGCTCTAATTTCCCTGTTCCATGACAAATAGATACATTACAGTATCAATCAGAGACATTAACTCCTAACTATGTGCATCCACAAAACATTATTTGGTATCGATAACATCGCCCGTTAAGGGGCTATACGACTGAAACTAGCGCCGCCAACCTATTTACACTGATTGTGGCGAAAATATGATATTTTTGAAGAAAATAAAACATTACAGACTTAGATCCAAGTATTCTGGATTTTTCAAAAATGCAATACAGCATTGCTAACACGCGACAAGTAACAATAATGTATATTGCTAAAGACGGCCACTTTTAGGCAATATTGACATTAGTGTTACTTGTCGCGTGTTTTATATATTGTATTGCATCTTTGAAAAATTCAATTTACTTTATCTAAGTCTGTAATTTTTTGCTTCTTAAAAATATCGTATTTTCGCCACAATCAGTGTAAATAGGTTAGCGGCGCTAGTTTCATTTGTATAGCCCCTTAACCACATTAATGACGTCATCGATAGAATACGTCATTACGTGCCTGTTGCCAAAACAATGGTGAAAACGGTGAAGTCGGAGTGACCGTCTAATGTACGAATACATCAAATGGATTGGATTTAAATCAAATAGGGATGGGAAATGTGTCGATATTTTTTAAGCTTAAGGCAGTTTTGTATTTTATTTCTCTCAAATGGAACTCAGTAACTTATTATAAATTTGAAAAGAGTAACTAGAGATTCTCGCTAGTGTCTTATCACTAGAAATTAGTATTCCAAACCAGCCAGCGGTAAATTATGTTTTGATATAAATGCAGTGTCAACTTAACTTGAAAAAAGTTATATCTATATCTTCTCCTGTTTCTATTTCTGTGGTGATTAAGCCTAGTCCCATCTGCATCATGGAACTGATTATTTGATTTGCATAGTAGCGATGATTTTACTTTGATTGCAATTTATCTATACCATATAAAAAGAGATAATTTCTTTACAACACCACAAGACTTAAATATAAAATGCTTGTGCGACGTAACGGTCGCCTAACGCCATCGATGGAATACGTCATTACGGGTCTGTTGCCAAAACAATGGTGAAAACGTGAGAGTCGGAGTGACCGTCTAATGTACGAATACATCAAATGGATTGGATTTAAATCAAATAGGGATGGGAAATGTGTCGATATTTTTTAAGAAAGCAAAATATTACGGACTTAGATAAAGTATATTGGATTTTTCAAGATGCAATACAATATTCTAACACGCGACAAGTAACAATAACATTAATATTGCTAAAGACGGCCACTTTTAGCAATAATTGACATTATTGTTACTTGTCGCGTGTTTTATATATTGTATTGCATCTTGAAAAATTCAATTTACTTTTATCTAAGTCTGTAATGTTTTGCTTTCTTAAAAAATATCTTATTTTCGCCACAATCAGTGTAAATAGGTTGGCGGCGCTAGTTTCATTCGTATAGCCCGTTAACCACATTAATGACGCCATCGATGGAATACGTCATTACGGGCCTGTTGCCAAAACAATGGTGAAAACGTGAGAGTCGGAGTGACCGTCTAATGTACGAATACATCAAATGGATTGGATTTAAATCAAATAGGGATGGGAAATGTGTCGATATTTTTTAAGCTTAAGGCGGTTTTGTATTTTATTTCTCTCAAATGGAACTCAGTAACTTATTATAAATTTGAAAAGAGTAACTAGAGATTCTCACTAGAAATTAGTATTCCAAACCAGCCAGCGGTAAATTATGTTTTGATATAAATGCAGTGTCAACTTAACTTGAAAAAAGTGATATCTATATCTTCTCCTGTTTCTATTTCTGTGGTGATTAAGCCTGGTCCCATCTGCATCATGGAACTGATTATTTGATTTGCATGGTAGCGATGATTTTACTTTGATTGCAATTTTATCTAGGTATACCATTTATAAAGAGAAAATTTCTTTACACCACCACAAGATTTAAATGCAAGCCGAAAAGACAAAATTCTTGCGCCACGTAATTGACGCCAAGCGCAACCTACTGGTTCTAATTGAAACTAAAGTGCCGAAACAAAGTGAGGGCGGGCTATTTGTTTATCGATAAAACAAAAACTATCGAAAATAAACATGCCTTTCAATTTTATCGGTGCCATTACATAAATGTCTATTTCACCGAAAAGCATTTCAGTATTTCAGTTATGGCTTGTGTTACTTAGATCAATATCGAATGTTTGTGGCAACAATGGACTTTTTTAATCTCTTAACGATCGGGCTTTGCTCGCGTCATTAAATTACATTGATACATAACTAGGGCAGGTTATAAGGTCTTTTATCCTTAATTGAAGTATTTAGCTGTAGTTCTGTCTGATACTTGTCGTGATCTCGGGGTCCTGGGTTCGATTCCGGGAGAAAAAGTATATTTCGAATTTTTCGGATATAACTAGCTCGGGTTTATGATCACCAATCCACATTAGATAAGCATGCTGGTTTAACCTAATCCCATCGTAGTAGTGATGACGTGTGATTTTTATGATGGACGCCTTTACCCTGCCGTGGAACAGTACTAGTAGACTGATCTTTACTTTTATTAGCTTAATAGTATACGTATACTGCTTGTTAATGAGGAATATTTGCTTGAAACAGATTTGAATGATAATAAGTATATTTCAAAGGACAGCGATGGTTGTTCAACACATTAAATTGATATTCAACTTAATGTGTTTGACAGTAGGATGACAATCCAATGAAGACATTTGAAAGTTTTGTATAGCTACTTTGATGTGTGACTACGTACAGTATAATATACAACACACGTCGCTTTAATTCCAGTTTTAATACATTATGGTTATAATGCAGCGCAAAAATCTAAAAAAAAATATTTATTTCACGTCACTAGACTATTTGCCCCTCCCTAGTAAACTTCAGGAACATCGATCAACAAACAGAAACAGAATCCCTATGAAATCCCAGTTCAATTAGTCACCGATGTCAATATTTAAATGAACGAGATGGCCAACAAGCAATCGATCAAGATCCGATATAATCTGCCTGAATAAAGAATTATGCCCCCAAAGGAGCTTGTAAACAAAACAATACACTGTAGGGAATGACAGCAAAGTATTATAACGCCTCCGGGCAATGAATGAATGAATGAAAACATTTATTTTCGACGAACTCACCTTCTGCTAGGGCCTCGCTCTCCTCTACGTTATTCAGGCGACCACTGAAAACCAACGTAAAAGTGGCCGTTTTTAGCAATAATTAACATTAAAACTTGTCGCGTGTTTTATATATTGTATTGCATCTTAAAAAATTCAATTTACTTTTATCTAAGTCTGTAAAGTTTTGCTTTCTTAAAAAATTTCGTATTTTCGCCACCATCAGTGTAAATAGGTTGGCGGCGCTAGTTTCATTCGTATAGCCCCTTAAGTACAGTCGAGTTCAAAAATATGTATACACTTTAGGACCTTGTCACAATATATATTTATAAGAAAGTGGAAGTCTTTTCTTATACATATGTACTGTGACAAGGTCCTAAAGTGTATACATATTTTTGAACTCGACTGTACATGATTCTGTGCTTAAAATAAACGTCGCGTTAATTCTAGTCTACAATAACAGTACTACGCGATACCTATTGGAACAACTTTCTTAAAACTCCACGTTCTATACTTCCGAAGCAACCTTCAGGATCCGGAGCTAATCCTTGAAGTCAGTTGGGGGGGGGGGGGGGGGCTGTATTATAATTAAGTTGCGCACATCAATCACCCACGCCATCTGTCCGGCAAGCGGGAGTATTCTTAGTGCAGACAAAAAAATGATTTTTTCCTTGGTTTTGTTAGCCAAGTAGAAATTGATATTAAATGTACGATGCGTTTTGCATTTTTGGTGTGCTGTATGAGTCTGTAAGAGTAGTTTTTTTTTTATAGTTTAGGAAGGCAAACGAGCAAGCGGGTCACCTGATGGTAAGTGAACACCGCCGCCCATGGACATCAGCTACACCAGAAGGAGTGCGGATGCGTTGCCGGCCCTTTAGGAAGGTATAGGCTCGTTCCTTGTAGATTTGGATGTCGTACCGGTTCGGAAATACCGGTGCGGGAAGTTGATTCCACAATGAGGAGGTGCGCGGCAGAAAGTGTCGTGTAAAGCGCACGGTAGAGGATTGCCAACCATCCAGGTGGTATGGATGGAACCTAAGTTTATGGCGTGTAGTACGGTGGTGAAATTTGGCAGCGGGTATCAACTCAAACAACTCCTCGAAGCACTCACCATGATAAAGGCGGTAAAAGATACAAAGAGATACAACATGTAGTGTGAATGAAAGTCTTGGCCTCCGATAATAAGAGCCTCCACCTAGGTCGATTGATGCTAGATGCTCCTGCCTGCCAGTCATCTGCCTGGAGTCTCCACAAATCTTTCTCAACTTCACCGCTTACCATCAGGTGAAACGTCTGCTCATTTGCCATCTAAAAAGTAAAGAAATAGAAATAGAAATATCTTATTCAATTTAAGTCCTATAGAACATTTATGAATGTCAAATATTATGTAAGCTACCGCTGATTCGGAAAGTTGATTAAAGAAAGAAAGCCTATATACTGTCCCACTGCAGGGCAAAGGCCTCCGTCATAGAAATCAAGTCATCGCTAATACTGGGATTAGGCTTAATCACCAAGCTTGCCTACTGTGGATTAGTGATAACAATTCCGAGCCATATTAGAAAAATTTGAAACATACTTTTTGCTCGACCCACCAATCAAATAAAAATTATAAATTGCTTACCATCAGGTGATCCGCCTGCTCGCCTGCTACCTATCACATAAAAAAAAGCCTACAAAAAAAAGAACAAAATCAAAGTCTCTACTATAAATACGCTTAACTTTCTGAACTGAGCACAAATCTACAACACAAGCCAAGTTTGGTTAGCGCACGTCTAATTGATTATTCTCGACATCAGGTGAGATCCGCGTACATTATTCCCTCTCATTTACCTAACTTGGCCTATCACACTACTTCTCAAACTTTTTCATGATACGACCTCATGTTAGAGCAACCATGGGAAATCCACGCTTCAGTCAACCGTGGGAGGGCTCCACTTCGGCATGAATGGGCCGGCATATGACCGGAATGATATACCACGGATTCACAGAAGACCGGCGGAAAGCAACGCCTGTTCTGTGTTTCGTCGAGTGAGTGAGTGTATGCATCACAATGAAAGAGACGAAGCGATAGTTTTCGATAGCGAGGATAGTATTTCAAACTCATGGTAGTGCTACAGGTGTCTGTTCATCGGCCACTTATCACATACTAGCGGCCGCCCGCGACTTCGTCCGCGTGAAAAAGTAATGTTATTTAGCCTATAGCCTTCCTCGATAAATGGACTATCCAACAAAAAAAGAATTATTCAAATCGCACCAGTAGTTTCGGAGATTAGCGCGTTCAAACAAACAAACAAACAAACAAACAAACAAACAAACAAAACTCTTCAGCTTTATTATATATATAGATAAAAATAAAAAATATATCTATGTCGCCTCCCCCTGAATTTTAGTTACCACGAGCACGTTGACTCGCGGGCAGCGGTGGATGCAATTGGGTATCTGACTGATTGCTTAATTTAAGAAACATCGTTGAAAGAATCACTTGATTTTCATTTGAATTACCTGAGATATCACAACTTTAAGAGCACATATTTTGGGCAAGCCCAAAAACGCTCTATACAAATGTCTATTGAATTGTGACGTCACAACTCAAACTTCTGTATGCGCGTCTAGTAAATTTTGTTTGGTAGCTATATCAAATGTTTCGTTTAAGTAAATGATTTTATAATAAAAGTTGGTGGAAAATGTACGGGTAGTTCAATGATAAAATCAATTGTTTTTGCTTCGTATAAGTCTTTTGGGTCTTACGACGTCAAAACGCCCCCTGGGGTCGCACCGTACAGTTTAAAAAACAATGACCTACAGGAAAAACTTGCTTACCCAAGATCCGTGGTTGGAATCGACGTAAACTTGTTGCGAAGGAATAATTTCCAGGCTTTTCCGATACTATTAAATAGGCAGAAATGAAAAATAATAATGCAAAGTAAAGTTTGCCAAAATCGGTTCACTTGGGCATAATACCTCCTTTTTGTTAAACTCTGTATATTAACTCCACCACTGATGTCAGTACTTACATTGACAAATAGTTCCTCGAACATTATTTATGCAATAAATATTGACTGTACTGTATGTAGCAGTCTTTAGCTTGTTAGGCAAATGCCCACAAATACCCTGAATGTCTGCAAACCGCCTTAGTATCTAACCACATCAAACGGCCGGTAATTTGCCGCAAGGTCTATGAATTTTCCATGCAACATGACACAGTGTAAATAGAAATATTCTTTACTAGGTGACCCGGCGAACTCCATATCGCTAACTGCCGTCGACCAAATGTTCCGAATTGTAAAGTAAATCCGACAAAAACTAAGGAAAAGTAGTTGCCGACATTATGTCGGCAACCCGGCGGACTCAACGGGCTCAACGTATAGCAGTTAAACCATATTTTTTTACACTGTGGTGCTACACTACTTCTCGACTTCCCATATTGATTTGTACTCCTGAACCAATTTTTTTTTCATAGCTCTGAGGGCTTGGCTATAAATGGTCGTGCTAAATACCTAACATATTTTCCTACACGGAGGTACAGACAACCACACATCAGAATACCACAACCTGTCGAATTTCCTCAATTTATATTCAACGCTATAATATACCAAATAAAAAAGACAACTCTTTATAATTAGTATAAATATTGGTTAATACCTACTAATAATATAAAAAAATAGTTAAAAATACCAGGTGTATCATAATCATTTATTTATTTGCACAAAACATGGTATACAAGTATGTCATAAAAAAAGTAAAAAGTGCTCATGTTTCGCTTATATAAAAAAAAGCATGCAAATATTTACAATGTTGTTTTTACAAATTTCATGGAATTACAAAATTATTGAACATTCAAATGTGGAAAAATTTTAAATATCAAAATAAAAAAGTCAAATTCTAATTGTCAAAAATTCCTTAGTTAACACTATAAAAAATTCTCACTAAGCCATTTAGTTAATCTTATTTAGTTATCAGTGAGCCTTTACATCCCTTTAACCACGTGTTCTATTAACCATTTTGGAGGATGCTCACCGCGGCCTCACGTCTGGGCCGGACTCGGCTCCTGCCAGTCATTCGACCGTGCAATGCTTACATTGCTTGTTCCGGTCGAGAGGACAGGGACACAGGGAACTCAAGCAGGTGAAGCCTGCATACCACTAAGCTAAGTAACTATTGCATTTGTGTAAATAGCAATGTGAACCGCTAAGGAATGGAACTCCTTGCAGATTCTTTTTGTATTGAGGACAATCAAGAGGACCTCACTCCGCCTGATGGTAAGCCACCGTAAGATCCAAAATATGAGGTAGAATTTAGGTTTTTTTATGGAATAAGTGGCAAATGAGCAGACGGATAGCAAGCAATTGCCGCCGCTTATAGACACCACAACAGTAGAGAACCTTTAACGTTCTTTCCCCCAACTGTGCATCTGGTACCCTCACTCACAGGCGTTGCTTTACGCCGATCTTCTGTGAGGCCGTGGTATGACTCCGGTTGAGCCGGCCCATTCGTACCGAAGCGTGAAAAAGTTTTAGTTAAAATACAGGGTGCATCTGTAAATATTTACATTCCTTTAACCACGTGTTCTATCAACCATTTTGGGCGATGCTAACCGCTGCTTCACGTCTGGGCCGGACTCGGCTGCTGCCAGTCATTCGACCGTGCAATGCTAACATTGCTTGTTCCGGTCGAGAGGACAGGGACACAGGGAACTCAAGCAGGTGAAGCCTGCATACCACTAAGCTAAGTAACTATTAAATTGCATTTGTGTAAATAGCAATGTGAACCGCTAAGGAATGGAACTTCTTGCAGATTAGTTTTTGTACTGAGGACAATCAAGAAGAGTGTGGTCAACTCCGCCTGATGGTAGCGGCCGTAAGATCCAAATATGAATGGTATCCACTGGTGTTGCAAGTATCCATGGGCGGCGGCAATTGCTTACCATCAGGTATCACATAAAAAAATAAATTAGTATGAATTTGAAAGGTTGTCTGTCTGGAAGAGATCGCTATTAGCGATAAGGCCGCCGATATTGCATTTTTTGGAATTACTATTAGCATTAAGTTCTGTGTATATCTGATAGAATTTTATTGTTATCAAGAAGACTGGCCGATTATTTCATACGCCACCTACACGATCCCGAATCCCGCCAGCAAAGGATTGCCGGTACACCCATTATATTAAAAAAAGCTTTCGTTAAAAATAAAAAATATATGTGTGACTATAAATTGCATTTGTATAAAAAGTAATGTGGACTGCTAAGGAATGGTTTATCCTAAATCTTACTGTCAAACACATTAGGTTGAATATCAATTGAGAATTTTTTTAGCTTAATATATTTGAAAAATCCACTGTCTTTTCCACTGAGCTACTATCGCTCTCCGATTGGGCCATCAAAACGGTATTATTATAATAGTATTATTTATTATTACAGTATTTGTCCGTCGTCGCAATTAGGTTGAGCTGCTTGTCAATTATTAATATTAATATCCTTTTATGCTATTAATGATAAGTGGATTACATCGTGAATGTTAAGACCGGTATTATGCAATTGAGACGTATTGGTACGTCTATCTAACATATAGATTGGCGAATTAATAGTACAATGAAACTAATTAATTTGTGCTTCATTATGGACTAGTTTATTGATACCATTATGTACATTGGGGGAATTAAATGTTTAGGCAACATTATTCTAAAAGGTGAAGACCCAGGTTACATCAGTCGACAGTCAGTAAGGGCCTCGTTAACCATCTCTGAGTAAAGTTCCAAGTAGTTTTCTTGTCAATTAAAATGGGTTCGGAGAAAATTGTCCCCTGGTCTTTGTATTGAATAAATTATTTAAATCGTAAACTAGGCCGCGGACCAGGGGCCAGTTTAATGGCTCAAATTGAGGAGTAAATTACTTGACACTTTACTCAGAGATGGTGAACGAGGCCCTAAGAGCTTTAATATTTCTTTTGATTTTTCTTCATCGTTTTGTATATTTGCAATGAAAGTATCTTTGATATTGCCAGGATCATTTATTTTTCTCATCTATACTATTTATAAAGAGATAACTTCTATAGACAACGACAAGGGTTATAGGTAAACCGAAAACACGAAACGCTTGCGCGATGTAATTGGACACAGCGCCATCTATTGGCTCATTTGTGAATTACGGCCCCGAAGCGAAGTGAGGGCGGGCCACTAGTCATTATAATAAAATGCATAATTGCATACCTACTTATAACATGGTTACATTATTGATACTCCGCTCCCGCTACCAGACATGTACCTACTTCTCTGTGCTACGAGAATACTACGATAGTGCTACGACGGACGGAGAACATACTACGAAATCGCTACGATCCACACAACCACTATCTTGGCTATCTTTAAGGCAAGACGTGAACAGGCTTCTTCTAGGCCAAACGCGTGTCATCCAAGACCTCATCGTCGCTTTCCATCAGGTGCGATTGTGGTCAAGCGTTGGCCTATAGTCTAATAAAAAAAATAAAAAAAAACTATGCGCGTACGACGATAATGCAACACGATAAACGCGGTAGATTTATTTGTGCTAGAGTACATAATTATTATTAATAGTTTAAATTACGTCCGTGATTTTAAAAGATAAAATATTAACAGTAAATTAATAAAAGGATTTCGGTTTTCCGGTTGTTTCTAAATATATCTCCAGGCGATACTTTTCGTGCGTTTACGCTGTATCTAGGCTAGATATAGCTACGATACGGTTTATATGATCGAATAGGAGGATCAAAGTAATTCGTAATAACTTATTCAAAACATGCATGTTTCATCATTCCGCCGGTTTATTCTAAAGTTACCAAAACTCAACACTTTCGGCCGGTTTCTGAATTGAGAATTTGAAGTTAAGCATTACTTAAGTACAAACTTTGACATTTGAAGTATGGCTCAACTGTCAAAGTTTGTGCTCAAGTAGTGCTTAACTTCAAATTCTCAATTCAGAAACTGGCCCTTTATCAACTTAATATCAAAGATATAAGAGCGACATGGATCGTCAACATTTTAAAATTCAAATTTTTTTGCTCCCACGTCAAATAAAAGCGGCGAGTCGTTTGAGCTTCGTAACAAGGGTTGCCAGATGAACGGTTACAATAATAAGTAATAATTATTGTCTTCATTTTACCATGTCTTTTGTCATGCTATGAGCGAGGATACCGCAGGCCCAATTGTAGGGAAAGAGGGTTAAAGGTTGACATCACACTTGTGACTCTACTGGTGTTGCAGGTGTCTATATGGGCGGCGGCAATCGCTTACCATCCCGTCTGCTCGTCTGCCTCCTATCACATAAAAAAATTAAGCATTTTAGAAGAAAAGTATTTTGTATTATTACGTCTCTATGTGCTTCTGACATTTGGCTCACTAAGATATCACTTTGTATTTTTATTTTCTTTCGTAAATACATTTTTATTTTTATTATTAAACTTTAAGCCAACGCTTACCACAATCGCACCTGATGGAAAGTAACGGTGAGCTCTGGGATGACAATATCATCATCATCGTCATCATTATTTCAGCCATAGACGTCCACAGCTGAACATAGGCCTCCCCCAAAGTTCTCCACACAGATCGGTCCTGTGCCACCCGCATCCAAGGGACTCCCGCGACCTTCACTAGATCGTCGGTCGTCCTGGTGAGAGGCCTGCCACGGCTGCGGCCTTCTGCACGCGGCGTCTACTCAAGGATCTTTCCACCTCAACGGCCGTCTGTTCTCCTTGCGATCTGCCCTGCCGATTGCCATTTGAGCCACGCAATTCATTGGGCTATATCTGCGACCTTAGATTTCTATAGAATAGAATAGAATAGAATAGATCTGTTCAATGTAACCTTGTTTCGTGTACAATAAATTTCTATTCTATTCTATTCTATTCTATAGGATGACAAACGTTTGCCGTGAATTGGTACGGATTTATGGTTTTAGAGCTGGCAACCCTCATCATCATCATCATCATCAGCCTGTTGCAGTCCACTGTTAGACGTACTCGGCTACTCTCATCCAGCTCCAGCCAGCGCTCTTGCGCAGATCGTCACTCCATCTGGCCTGAGGCCATCTTACACTACGGTTACCAAGACGCGGTCTCCACTCCAGAACTCGTTTACCCCAGCGGCTGGGAACCCTCATCATCATCATCATCAGCAACCCACGCTCGTCCACTGCTCGTCTATAGGTCTCCCCCAATGCACGCCACCGCTCCCGATTTTCGGCTACTCTCATCCAGCTCACTCCAGCCAGCCTTCGAATGTCGTCATCCCATCTTGTAGCAGGGCGTCCAACACTACGTTTACCGAGTCGCGGTCTCCACTCAAGGACTTTCCCCTAAAATGGGAACCCTAGCTGCAACTAATTGAGAGTCCCCTTTGCAGAGTCGCCCGTAATCGCCGGTCGTTTATTATTTTAATTCGGTTGTGGGCAATTAAAATAAATACCTCAAGGTGTCCATTCTTTGAATTTTTCTTTCGCCTGTGAAAAAACGCGGCTTTCAACTGCGAATTTGCATTTTTTGGTAATATAGGTGAGGAAAAGGATCCGCTGTATAATTTTGAGATATGCCTTTTCATAATATTTAGTCCATAGACATCTATCCGTGGAGGAGCCACGCTTCGGCATGAATAGGCTGGCTCGAGCGCAGTGATATCACGGCCTCACAGAAGACCGGCTTGAAGCGCTGTGTTTCGTCGAAGGAGAACTAGAGTATCTAGTCGAGGTTGGCACACGAGTATATGAGGTAAAGTGAATATGGGCAGAACACCTGGTAAGGCATAAAGATCATAGGTGGACTATAAAATTTCCCGAATGGCAGACAACATTGAGACGACGTCCTGTGGGTAAACCACCTAACCGTTGGTCCGACGATATTGTAATGGTAGCGGAGAAACAATGGATGAGGCTGGCTGGTGACAATAGGGAGTCTCGTGATAAAGAAGATACTCAGTGGATAGACGTGGGCTGATATTATGATGATAATGCCGAAGCGTGGCTCTCCCACGGTTAAATTAACATTCATACTTGATAATACGTGTGTATGTGTGTGTTGTTTGTTCAGTGTCTGAGTGTTACATATGAAACTAAGTATTGTATTTGTGATCATCTTTGTCTGATACTAGTATCTGTAACACAAGTGCTTAAGATAGTTAGGTCAATGTATGAGATGTTGTTGTATAAATACGCGTGAAGCCTCATGGTCTTTACAGACAAAGAACATCACATCAAAACGGATAATCACACTAAAACGCCCACACTACCTTGACAAAAATAGTGAACAAAAACCAACACAGACGAAATTCAACTGTAAGGCCAAAGAAAAAGTACAGAGCTACAGCCGATAATGTAATGGCTTACGGACTGTCCTTGGTTGGGTCAAACAGTCATAAAAGACAGGAGTCCCGAGCCATCTGCCGGGGATTAATATTTCTTTCTCCCAACGATAAAGCGTAATTAAATTTCAAGCAGGTATCAAACGTTAAGGGTTGTGCGCCAGTGCTAATCGGATGAGGTAGTAACAACCAACCCGGATAATGTTAGTGGTGTGTCGAAGTGACTTCACTGACAGTTTACTTAGTGGCAGTGTAAATATCTAAAATGAGAGGGTATCTGAAGATGTACAAGTCGGGCGTAGCAGACGACGCGGTGCGCCTCCAGTTCGCTTGTGACCACGGCTGTTGTAACGCAGTCGAAACGTTAAGCAGTAAGTGCTAGAGTGTATTATTAAATTTCGTCGCGTTTAGTCCCCGTTTATATGAAGAATAGTAGCCCGTCATTTTGCAAGACATGTTCCTTGTATTTTGATAGTTCCAAATTTTGCCAATGGGCCTCCACTCAAGGACCTTTCCACCCCAACGGCCGTTCTGTTTCCTCTGCAATGTTGTCCCTGCCTATTGCCTACTTGAGTTAATGGTAGTGTTCATCTCTTAGCGGTCGATCATTGGTCAAGGTTACTTGCAGCTCATCTCTGCAGTAGAATGTTCACTTGTAGCTCATCTCTGCAAGTAGAATGGTCACGTGCCAGGCTCCAGCTATGCAAGTAGAATGGTCACTTGTTAGCTCATCTCTGCAGTAGAATGGTCACTTGTAGCTCATCTCTGCAGTAGAATGGTCACTTGTAGCTCATCTCTGCAGTAGAATGGTCACTTGCAGCTCATCTCTGCAGTAGAATGGTCACTTGTAGCTCATCTCTGCAGTAGAATGGTCACTTGTAGTCATCTCTGCAGTAGAATGGTCACTGTAGTCATCTCTGCAGTAGAATGGTCACTTGTAGCTCATCTCTGCAGTAGAATGGTCACTTGTAGCTCATCTCTGCAGTAGAATGGTCACTTGTAGCTCATCTCTGCAGTAGAATGGTCACTTGCAGCTCATCTCTGCAGTAGAATGGTCACTTGTAGCTCATCTCTGCAGTAGAATGGTCACTTGTAGCTCATCTCTGCAGTAGAATGGTCACTTGTAGCTCATCTCTGCAGTAGAATGGTCACTTGTAGCTCATCTCTGCAGTAGAATGGTCACTTGTAGCTCATCTCTGCAGTAGAATGGTCACTTGTAGCTCATCTCTGCAGTAGAATGGTCACTTGTAGCTCATCTCTGCAGTAGAATGGTCACTTGCAGCTCATCTCTGCAGTAGAATGGTCACTTGTAGCTCATCTCTGCAGTAGAATGGTCACTTGTAGCTCATCTGCAGTAGAATGGTCACTTGTAGCTCATCTCTGCAGTAGAATGGTCACTTGTAGCTCATCTCTGCAGTAGAATGGTCACTTGTAGCTCATCTCTGCAGTAGAATGGTCACTTGTAGCTCATCTCTGCAGTAGAATGGTCACTTGCAGCTCATCTCTGCAGTAGAATGGTCACTTGTAGCTCATCTCTGCAGTAGAATGGTCACTTGTAGCTCATCTCTGCAGTAGAATGGTCACTTGTAGCTCATCTCTGCAGTAGAATGGTCACTTGTAGCTCATCTCTGCAGTAGAATGGTCACTTGTAGCTCATCTCTGCAGTAGAATGGTCACTTGTAGCTCATCTCTGCAGTAGAATGGTCACTTGTAGCTCATCTCTGCAGTAGAATGGTCACTTGTAGCTCATCTCTGCAGTAGAATGGTCACTTGTAGCTCATCTCTGCAGTAGAATGGTCACTTGTAGCTCATCTCTGCAGTAGAATGGTCACTTGTAGCTCATCTCTGCAATAGAATGGTCACTTGTAGCTCATCTCTGCAATAGAATGGTCACTTGTAGCTCATCTCTGCAATAGAATGGTCACTTGCAGCTCATCTCTGCAATAGAATGGTCACTTGTAGCTCATCTCTGCAATAGAATGGTCACTTGTAGCTCATCTCTGCAGTGGAACAAGCGCCCTATGATTCTGTCTTTTTACTTAACTTTGTTTGTTTGCTCTCCTTTATAAGGACCGAAATAAATTATCATTAAGGGATCTCTTAAAGCAATTGTCGACGATGACAGGGTTCATTCGTTCTCGCTGTGAGAGGAGGCGGGGGGTGACGGAGCAATCGCTCGACATTAAGATCAGTCGATATTTTTTAAATTATAATCATAATAATTTACTGTCCCATGTTAAGCTTCTAGATCTTAATAATATGCTTATAGTAAAGTTATGGACCCTGTTAGGGTCACTATAATAATGTTTACATTACCAAGGTTTAACATAATGTTTACGTCACATCTTACCTACCTTTAAGATCGGTCACTATTTTTTAACCGTGAAAGATCCACGTATCGGTATGACTGAGCCGGCCAGAGTGATACGGCGTCACAGAAGACCGACGTGAATGTCTACGCTATGTTTCGTCGAGTGAGTGAGGGTGAGGGACAATTGAGTGGAAAGGGGTTAAAGGTTGACAGTGGACTTGTGACTCTGGTGTTGCAGGTGTCTATGGGCGGCGGCAATCGCTTAACATCAGATGATCTGTCAGCTCGTTTACCAATTATCACAAAAAAAACGAGTAATCAAGCGTGGATCCTCCGTTACGGGCACTTTCAACCTTCTTGCCTATGGAAACTTTCAATCCAAGAGACAAGAGAGTGGGGAGTTACTGTGCTATAACCATAGACGTAGTTAGTAGTTGTGGGGTTAATAGATTCATATTATACTGTAAAAGAAATAATTATGAATGAAACCATTAATCTATAATACCTTCTTTCATTGATGCTTTCCAAATTCAGGTTAATTTATAAGGTTTTTCATTATCAAAATAATCAAAAATATCAGTCGTCTTAAAGTTCTTTCTAACGATGCAGAATCGAACCCCGTCCCGTTTCATTGTATCTTGAAAAATTTTCCGCGTAACTTCCCGCTAATCCAGAGTTATGGAGCGCCGGCGTCGCTAAATACTGCCATTGATTGCATAATGACCAGACTGAGGGGTGCTCTATATACAGACTGACTGGTGCTCTATATACAGACCGACTAGTGTCCCCTATATAGACCGACTTGTGTCCTATATACGGACCGACTGGAGTCCATATACAGACTGACTGGTGCTCTTTAAACAGACCAACTATACAGACCCACTCGTCCTCCATATACAGACCGCCTGGTGATCTATATACAGTTCAACTGGTGCTCTAAACACAGACCAATAATTGGTGCTTCATATACAAACTGATTGGTGCTCTATATACAAACCGACTAGTGCTCCATATACAGACCGACCGACGTTAATAGATAGATACAAGGTGAATTTTTGATCAATATCCAAACGTTTAAAGCTCGACTTAGAATCTGTAAAGTGAGCCTTCTCCTAGAAACATGGGTCGAATTAAGTATGTATTTTTTTTTTTACTTTTACATACAAATCAGACTGATCACGCGATCGGTATAGTACTGTAACGATAGTAAACTCCTTTGGTACTGGCCGCCGCTTGGCTGATTTTATAATGGGAATCTGTCATGCATTGAAAAATAAACAGACACGCTCTCGGGAGCGCATTCTGATTTGAACTGTGTTACCGCGAGGAATAGAGTAAAGAGGGTCCAGACTTCACGTTATAGTAGGGACTTGGAGGGAATATCCTCCCAGAGTGTCTGAGTTAAGGAGTGAACTAAGTAACCTATTAATTTCAGAAAAGCAATAAAGGATATTTCAAACCGATACCGCCACTTTATTGTAACAGTACCTATGGGAAGCTTAAAATTGTTTTGTGTGATTAAAAATTCACCTTGTAAGTATTTAATTGATAGACGAGGAAACGGGTCACCCAATGGTAAGTGATTATCACCGCCCAAGGACACCCCTAACACCGAGGAGTCACAAATGGGTTTTTAGAAAGGAAAATTAGTCTTATTTTTTTAAACTCCTCATTCAAAATGACCAACTCTAACTTTGTATGACAAGTTGAATTATTCTCAACCCAATTTCCAAAATTTATTCAATATCCTCTTACTATTTTGGCAGCTTTTTGAATAATATACACACTTGCCCGATGACTTACTACATATTATTATAGTA
>JABMDO010000874.1:0-36189 GCA_014851415.1 Cnaphalocrocis medinalis | reverse complement strand
AGTAGGGACTTGGAGGGAATATCCTCCCAGAGTGTCTGAGTTAAGGAGTGAACTAAGTAACCTATTAATTTCAGAAAAGCAATAAAGGATATTTCAAACCGATACCGCCACTTTATTGTAACAGTACCTATGGGAAGCTTAAAATTGTTTTGTGTGATTAAAAATTCACCTTGTAAGTATTTAATTGATAGACGAGGAAACGGGTCACCCAATGGTAAGTGATTATCACCGCCCAAGGACACCCCTAACACCGAGGAGTCACAAATGGGTTTTTAGAAAGGAAAATTAGTCTTATTTTTTTAAACTCCTCATTCAAAATGACCAACTCTAACTTTGTATGACAAGTTGAATTATTCTCAACCCAATTTCCAAAATTTATTCAATATCCTCTTACTATTTTGGCAGCTTTTTGAATAATATACACACTTGCCCGATGACTTACTACATATTATTATAGTACCTAGTTAAATAGCCCTGGGGGCGTATACGCCCCGTAGGTCCCCAACTACCCACCTCCCCAGGTGGTTCGCCCTTTCACGTATTCCGCCACCGTGCCTGGATCTGCCGGGAAAAGTCGGAGAGGTTTTAGTGGGTATGCCTCTGGACGGTCTCTGATTAGCAGAGACCCAACCCAAAGGAGAGCCCCACACTACTCGTCGGTCTCCCAACCGACGGGTGTGCATAAGGCGGCGCCGACCACCGGCGCCGACGTCTGCCCATTGCACATCGAGCAGACGGCATTTCCTCTTCGTGACCAAAAAAAAGAGCACTTCAAGTCAAGAGAACAATCAAGAGCAGGGCAGGTATTCAAAACCGAACTAAACTTCAAACTACAAACAATAGAAAAATTTTACAGTACTTATATGGTAAGTTGATGTGCGGTTAGAGCTGCAGCATCGAAAGTCGCCTAACACGTTAGTTTTATGTCAAAGTAATATTGTGTCCGTATCCCTTGGTAAAACTAGGCTTTAGCCAGTTACTTTGACATAGTACTAAATTGTTAAGCGACTTTCGAAGCTGACTGACTTCTTCTGCTTCTTCAGCAGCATATATTTGCCCACTGCAGAGCATGTGCCTCTCCAATTTCCCTCCACTTCCTTCTGTTGTGGGTCTTCCTGGACCACGCTGCCCCAGCTTGAGCCTTGATGTCGTCGGACCATCTGGCAGTTTGCCGCCAACACTCCTCTTTCCGTCTCTTGGTCTTCATTCAAGAACATCTTTGCTCCACCTCCCAACTCCCCTTCTGCATACATGGCCTGCCCATGCCCACTTTAGTTTAGCGGCTCGGTACCCTACATCTACCACTTTTGTGCGTTCCCGGATGATGGTGTTGCGCACTTTGTCCCGTAAGGATATACCGAGCATGATACGTTCCATGGCTCTCTGTGCTACTTTGAGTCTACGTATCAGCGTAGCGGTGAGCGGCCAGGTTTCGCAAGCATATTTCACTGTCGGCAGCACACATTGGTTTTGTAGTAGTGTCTTTGATTTGAATACACTGCCCAGAAAGCCGCCCATGACAATTGAACCCGACGGGTGATCTCTGTTTTGAATGGGTTCTTTCCCAGTGTTATCCGTTGTCCCAGGTACACAAATTCATTCACTATCTCAAGTTCGTGGCCTTCTAATGCTATGGAAGTTGGTATACTTAATTTAACCTTGGTCTTGTCCATATTCATTTTTAGGCCTACTTTGAGAGACGCGTGATGTAGCTGCTCCATCATTGTCTGCAGTTCTGACGGCGATTCGGACAGAATCACTATATCGTCCGCGTATCGGAGGTGATTAAGGTACATGCCGTTGATGTTGATTCCCGTCCCAGTCCAGTGTATTAAAGATGTTAAATAAATAATATTTAATTTGTAGAGCTAATGTATTTATTTACATTGACATAATCAATCCGTTGCCATGGGAACGTTATGGTCCATTAGGGACATGACACGCCTCCGCGGCGAATCCTGGTCTGCACCCGTGGACCAGAGGAGCTGGCAGCAGCTGGTTCACGTGGCGGATCCACATGCTGCCGGCGTCCGTCTGCACCTCGTAATGAAGGCGTCCGATGCGACGTGTAACTGTCGCGAACGCCCACGATCGATGATGCGGGTTTGTATAACTCCTCGCTTGGACCCTGTCCCCTGGCGAGAACTCTCGAGGAGCAGCTGCACCGTCTTGTTCTCGGGGTCCAGCTGCAGGTGGCTTCTTGAACATGACGTGAAGTCTGGTTCGTACATTCCAGCTGAACGTCATTTCATACGGAGATCTACCCGTAGGTCCCGGGGTCCGTCGTAGGCGACATAGAATGGTGCTTAGTTTGTCATCTAGGCTGCCCCTCTCCCCCTCCATTGCACGCAGGGCTTTTTTTATTGTTTGAACAAACCTTTCTGCCTGTCCGTTTGTAGCTGGGTGATACGGTGCAGTTGTTCTGTGGGTTGTGCCAATATTTGCGAGAAAGTTCCTAAATTCCTGAGAGGTGAACTGGCGGCCGTTATCGGAGACTAGCGTAAAGGGTATGCCAAATGTGGAAAAAAGTTTATTTAATTTATTAATGCACCAGGAGCTTGTAATGGTTTTCGTTGGAATTATTTCTACCCATTTTGTGTAGGCATCCACTATTACAAATAGATATTGTCCCATGATGGGCCCAGCGAAATCTACGTGTATTCTTTGCCACGGGCTAGTTGGCTCCTCCCAGTGGTGCAGTGGTGCTCGACTCGGTGCATTCTGCTGTAAGCGGCAAGGTCTGCAGGATTTCACTTTACATTCAATATCTCTGTCTATGTTTTTCCAGTAGATGTAACTGCGAGCGAGCATTTTCATTTTAAGTATTCCGACATGGCCTGCGTGTAGTTCATCTAAAACACGAGTACGTAAATTTTGTGGAATCATAATCCGAGTACCTTTTAAAATACAGTCATTTTGTAATGTTAGTTCGTTGTCATTGTATCCGTATTGTTTCAGAGAACGTCCTGTTTTTAGTGCTTCTACGATAGTATTTAACTCTGAGTCGTTTTTTGTTTCTCTAGCTATTATGTCTGGGCTCACTTCTAGTTGATTTATTTGTTGGAGTTGAAATGACGTATGTTGGTCCACTGTTTTGTCTTTAGCCTTTTCTACTGGAAATCTGGATAAATAGTCTGCATTTGAATGTTTCGATGTTGCTCTGTATTCTATGTTATAGTCAAATCCTGATAGGAAATGCGCATAGTGAAAAAGTCTCATAGTACTTAGCGCGGGTAGTGTCTGTTCAGGGTGAAAAATTGACGTCAGTGGCTTGTGGTCTGTAATTAGGGTGAATTTCCGGCCGTAACAGTAATGAAAAAATTTCTTTAGGCCCCAAAATATAGCCGTAGCTTCTTTATCGATTTGGCTGTACTTTTTTTCGCTGTCTGTTAGGGTTCTTGAAGCGAAGGCAATCGGTCGTTCTGAACCATCGGAAAATTTATGGGATAACACTGCTCCAAGACCGCAGGGCGATGCGTCTGTGGCTAAAATCAAAGGTTTTGTTGGATCAAAGTATGTGAGGATTCGTTCGCTTAGAATTTCTTCTTTGATTTTATCGAAGCATTTCTGACGTTCGGTCGTCCATACGAAATTTGTACCTTTCTTCAACAACTGGTTTAATGGGTTTGTAATTGTAGCTAGATCTGGAATAAATTTATTGTAATAATTGGCCATACCGAGAAATGTTCGTAGTTCATTTACATTCTTAGGTGGTTCGGTCTTGATTATCGCTTTGATCTTGTCTTTGTTTTTGTGCAGGCCATCCTTGTTAATGGTGTGCCCGAGGTAATTTATGCTTTTCTTAAGGAAATGGCATTTTTCTTTGTTGACCCTGAGATTCTTTTCTTTCAGTTTTAATAAGACTTCTCTTAGTCTTCCAAATAATTGTTCTTCTGTTGCACCTTGAATGATAATATCATCGAAGAAGCATTTTACCCCTTTCAATCCAAGTAGTAATTGGTCCATAAACTTTTGCCAGAGACTTGGGGCTACTTTGACTCCAAACATGAGTCTATTCACTTTATAGGTACCTTTGTGAGTACTCAAGGTTTGTAGCATTGCACTTTCTTCGTCCATTTCCATATTTAAGTAAGCTTGTGTAATGTCTAACGTGCAAAAGAAATTTCCTCCGTTCATTTCTGAGAATATGTCTTCAATGATAGGTATAGGGTATTGTTCGTCTTTTATAACTTTGTTTAAAGTAATTTTGTAGTCAGCGCAAAGTCTAATTGATCCGTTCGGTTTAACAATGGGCACTATTGGTGTTCCCCAGTCTGAGTGGTCTACTTTGGAAATGACTCCTATCGTACAGAGCCGTTCAATTTCTTCATCGACTTTTGGTTTTAGGGCGTATGGAATTCTACGTGCTTTCACAAATATTGGTTGTGTATTTTCTTTTAAATGTAAGTGTGCTTTATAATTTGGAATTTTTCCAAGATCAGGTTTGAAAACTGAGTCCGCGAATTCTTCAAACAATTTATCTAATTTCCAACTTTGATTTTCAGTATTTACCGCTCTTATATCTGCAAGTTCTATTTTTAACTCCTTCATCCAGCTTCTTCCAAAAATGGGATCCACGTCTTTCTGTATGATGTATAGCTTCCCATAGAAGGTTTGGTTCTTGTAGTGACATTTGACATATGTGACTCCAAATGGTTTGATTATTTCGCCCGTGTATGTTCTCAGTTTCATATCAGTTTTATATATGTTTTTATTAATATTCAATTTTTTGTAGTCGTTTAACGACATGGAAGTAAGTGTGGCACCTGTGTCGAATTCCATCTGTATTGGTTCTCCTTCAATTTTAATGGAAATCATGTATCTGTCAGATATTTCGCTTTTAACTAGGTTAATATTTGCCATGCTTTCATTACTCACGGTACTTGAAGAATCGTCTACTTGGTGGGTTGTATTTTCTCTACGAAGGCAGACTCGAGCCAGATGTCCAATCTTCTGGCATTTCCTGCATGTACTCTTAATTGCTCCACATTCATTGGCGCGATGATCTGGTTTTCCGCACCTAAAGCATTTACCTTGTAGATCTTTGATTGTAGTAGGTGGCCTTGTATTTAACGGTGTCTGCGGGGTTGATGTTTTCGTATTTCTATAATTGGGATTGGGAGTTGAAATTTTATTTAGGGTCTCTGGATAGTGTTGGGTTTCAGTGGACATTTTCCTGTTGTCTGATTTTCCCATTTCTATGGCAGTGGCTGTCAGTAATTAATTGAGTAAATGGTGGAGTATTTCTATCTTGTATTATTCTTGTACGTATATCTCCATCTTTCAAGCCTCTAATAAATTGAAGAGATAGGAAGCTTTCCATTGTCGTCTTCATGCAATGGTTACATTTGAACTCACACTGCGAGGCAAGTTTTTTAAGTTCTGTGGCATAATTTGCGATCGATTCATCGTGTTGTTGTAAGCGCGATATGAATTTATGCTGTAATGCCCAAATACTTGGTTTAGGGTCTATGTAATCATCCAAAATTTGTATCAATTCTTCGTATGTCTTGTCTAATGGGTTTTCAGGGGAGCACAAGTCGTAAATACGTTCATGGAGATCAGGGGTTATGGTCGAAAGTAGTGTATAAATTTTCATTTTATGGTCGGTGATGTTGTTCATTAAGAAGTAGATGGACAACCTCTTCGAAAATCCTTGAAAGCTTTCTCTGTCTTGTAGTGGTTGGAAATGGAGTTTAGGTGATGGTACTGAAAGGCTAGGTACGTTTGAATTTGGTTCTGTTTCCATTCTAGTGTTGTTATAACGTCTTTGTATTGTCAACAATCGTGTTTTTATAATTGTACAAGTTTCTTCGAAATCGTACCTGTACTCCATTTCTTCCTCCAGGTGGTCGTCTTCTGTGTCCTGTTCGATTTGTTCTTGTATATCTTGAAATTTTTGTAAGTGTTTTTCGAGGATTTGTAATCTCGACTCTATTTCATCGGGTGAAAAAATTTCTTGTGTACTAACCAAATTATTAGTTTTTGTGAGGGTGCCGCGTAAGCTGGCACGTACTCTCGCTAATTTTTCTTTATTCGTAGGCATTTCGTCGCCAGTTTGTTAAATAAATAATATTTAATTTGTAGAGCTAATGTATTTATTTACATTGACATAATCAATCCGTTGCCATGGGAACGTTATGGTCCATTAGGGACATGACAAAAGACATCTTCCAGCGCACTGTTAAAGAGTTTAGGCGAAATGACATGCCCTTGTCGGACACCTTTCTGGATCGGGATTGGATTCGTGTTTTCCCTCAGCTGGATGGTCATCGTGGCTGACTTATAAAGATTTTTCAGGATGTGGATGTTTCGACTATTCGACATCTTTTCAGCGAGGCAGTAACCGCCCAATGTTCTACCGAGTCGAACGCTTTCTCGTAATCATATGCCAGATATAATGGTTTGTTGTTTTCATGGGCCTTCTGTCTGTGTTATCGGTTGTTCCAAACCCCTTGCGGAAACCGGCTTGTTCTCTGGGTTGATATTGGTCGAGCCTACCGCTAAGTCTTGTTGTGATCACTCTAGAGAAGACTTTGTATACTTGGCTTAGCAGTGATATAGGGCGATAGTTTTTCAACAAGGTATTTTCATCCCTTTTATGAAAAAGTACCTACTACTAAGCTTCATGTCCATTCCGTGGGAACTAATCCAGTAAATAAAACCTCATTGAACAACAGTCTCAGTTCTTTAATGACCACCGAGCCACCGGCCTTCAGCAACTCTACTGCTATACCATCTTCTCCTGGGGGTTTATTCTTTTTGAGCCTTTTCAGAGCCTGACGTATCTCATAGTGATAAGGCCGCCTTTGTTGTACATTACTCCTAATATAACTAGTTTTTAAGTTTTATACCTCTTTTTTGTGTGCAATAAAAAGTATATTCATTCATTCATTCATAACTGCTGAATTCCGGTATGTTCGTAGTGGGGCCCATTGCTCTCGAGAATCACCAGTCAATGGCTTGGGGAGTTTAGATCGGTATAGATTACCATAATATTCTTCCGTAATCTCTCTCATATCATTGATATTCGAGGTTGCAGGTTGTTGAGTGGTTCGTCTCAGCTTATTAGGCAGGTTAGTCGCGGATGTTCTTTGAAAAACCTTAAATCCTTTGTTTTCTATAATATTTTGGATTTCCTTTAATGTCTTCTTGCGCTGGTCCCGCTTTAGCTCTTTACCGATCTTTTTGTTGAGTTCGCGGTGTTTTGTAGTATGAAACTCCTCGTCCTTAATATTTCGGCGCTGGACCATTAAAGATTTTATATGATCTGGTAGATCAGACTATAGTTTTGGGACTTTTGAGAATCCTTTGGCTGCGGTTTCAGTGATGATGTTAACGAACTGGGTGTACTTCGTCTGGACATCGTTTTCGAAGTTTTGACCGCGCGCTTGCTAGGGGGCGCTAGGGCAATGTTTGCACACGGGCGCCACATGAGCTAGAGACGGCCCTGGACCCATCTTCTTATCTGCCATCTTTCCAGACCAATCCCAACAGGAAGCCAGTAAATTCAACAAGGTTAAAGTTTCACTATCAGAAAATTCGAGAGGTGGGTGGTACCTACTCCGTCAGGGCTCAGGGTAGTTCCTGGTAGTTACCAACTTGCAGATAATTATGTAACTGAATAAATAAGTAGTTCACTCACAGAAAAAATGTGTATACATTATGATAACAGGTTACAGTGGTAATTGGTAGATTTAAGCATATGGAGTGAATTAAATGAATTAAATAGTATAATAGTAATAAATTGGATTAAGCGAATTAATAAATGAATACATTACTATTTTATTTATTTACATAAGTAGGATATAAATAAAATAGTAATGTATTCATGGGATAAATGGGATAAATCCAATCATGTAGGTACATAATACCTACATGATTGGATTTATCCCAGTGTTTATGGTGTGTGTATTTATAAAATAAGTACTTATGTAAATAAATAAAATAGTAATGTATTTCATTATTGTTTTGGTTTATTTTTAACCCAGTAATACGCCCTACTTTTTAGTACCACTTGGCACCGTCTTTGTTGACATAAGTAGTGGCTAAGGTGTGGCAAAGTAAGGTTCCGGGTTCGATTCCCGGCAGCGGGTTCACGCTGTATCTACGGTTTCTATTCTCGAACACATATTCTCTCGTAGGTGTGCTA
Organism: Cnaphalocrocis medinalis; assembly: GCA_014851415.1. Lineage (NCBI taxonomy): Eukaryota > Metazoa > Arthropoda > Insecta > Lepidoptera > Crambidae > Cnaphalocrocis > Cnaphalocrocis medinalis. Next base: position 28,037 of record JABMDO010000874.1, on the reverse strand, counting down.
CGTTACGACATGAGGTTTGAAACTTGAACAGTGAGTACAAGTGAATTGGCAAGCCTACCTACTATAAACCTTGTACTACGTACAGTGGAGAACACATCAAGCTTTATAAAACTGTCAACATTCTTCATTCGATTATAAACCTTATTTTGTTACACATTGAGTTCGAAATCGATTGAGAAAATTTGACAGTTTTGTAACGCTTGATGTGTCCGCCACTGTACCTATTACTTAACCGTGGGAGAGCCACGCTTCGGCATGAATTAGCTGGCTCGACCGGAGTGATACCACGGCCTCACAGAAGACCGCCGTGAAACTGAGTCTGCGCAGTGTTTCGTGGAGTGAGTGAGAAAAAAGGTTTTGGCAGCGCTCTTGTAACGTGACTATATTGGTGTTGCAGGTGACTATGGGGGCGGCGATCGTTTACCATCAAGTGATCTGTCTGCTCGCCTGCCACCTATCACATAAAAAAAACCTACTTACTAATATATCACTATACTGAAGAAGAGATACAATCATTTAGTAAGACGCGCCACAGGTTTTAGGGAGTGACAGACGAGCAGAGTGTAACTTGTAAGCTTGCCGTTGTTGATAAACGCATACTCGTAACACATTGATGTCACAAATGCGCTGCCAATTTTAACTTGCTGACAAACTCGGTTCTACATAACCATCATAATCATGGCGTATCCAGGTTGGCCAGAGGGTGGCAAATCAGATTTTTTACAAGTTAGGTGCAAAGACGACATCCAAATCTACAAGAAACGAGCCTAAAGGGCCGGCAACGCATCCGCACTCCTTCTGGTGTAGCTGATGTCCATGGGCGGTGATGTTCACTTACCATCAGGTGACCCGCTTGCTCGTTTGCCTTCCTATACTATAAAAAAAAAGAATAAATAAATTAAAATAGATATGTTTATATATAAATACTCTAACTACCTAGGTCTATTTTATGATAGGTAGATAGATGAGCAGGGCAATTCTCGCTCTTCGATAAATATGAAATGGAAAACACTCATTCATTCATGTAGGTAAGGTAGGTACATTATTATCAATTAGAACATGAATGAATGGAACACCCTTTGGCATTTGAAAATAAGTCCAGGAATGGGGTATGGGAACTAATTTTTAGGTATCTTTTATATATTTTATTTCAGTACCTTTTACTATTTCAAGTAATCAATTTGAATATTTTTGTAAACAAGACAGTAGTTATGTTTTAATTAATTTTTAAACATTTTAAATTCAAGCGTATTTGTGACGTCACAAGTGCGCTACACCATATTACTAGTGTTACCCCGTGCTTTTTTCCCCAAATCGTGGCAAATAAATTATATGTAAAATGTTACTTGTGGGCAAAATCTCTTTTAATCGGGGGAATTTTACATCACTGTCTGACAACATTCCGGCAAAACAAAAAACAGAGAGGTATCTCTAATCAATTTTATATCACCTTTCAAATAAATGTCAACTGGTTGGTAAGGTTTTATTGTATTACAACTAGCGCCAATTGTTGGTTCTTCCGATAGACGAAGTGTCAATCACAGTAGATGTAGCATTTATTTTATCTTGTTAGTGTAGTATGACTGAAAATTCTGCTGACCTTGGGTCATTTGAAGGTCAAACGCGATTTTATTGAAAATATCATTGATCTTATGCTTTTAAATTTTAAAATCAATAAAATATGATATGAAAGACAAATGCCTCGAAATGGTTTTCGATTTAGGACATGTTTGGTTTTTTTTCCCATACCCCATTGTCCTCCCGGTCACAGAGGATTATAATACTTACCTACTTATACCCTGGTCACCTAAAGAAACCATCGTCGTTTACGGTTTCCTTACAAATTGTGTTTAATTTGTTATACCTATATATTTGGTCGTGAGATAGCGGCAGGCTCACCTAATTAAAACTCAGTAGTTGCCTGAACTCCTGAAGACAATGTACAAATTTTGTATGACACGTCTGCACCACGCCATAATCATTAAGTATTCTGTGCCATAATCTAAAAATATAGGTATGGCAATGATCTTTTCGCAGTCTGAATAAATTGAGACAACATCACATACTGGCCCCAAACTAAGGTTTTCTCTATGGAAACTAGGAACAACAAAGGAAACCAATAACTTTTTTATCAAGATAAAAATTTGTTGATTCTGGAATCGAACCCGCGACTCTTGCGTCTCAACCGGTGCTCAAACCACTGCGCTATACTGGTCATCAAACTTTTGCTGGACGATAATTTAACACTTTTACACGTGTATGACAAAGTTAAAATGTTATTTAATAGCCAGTATTATAATTCGTTGGCTTATCTAAGTTTGTGGGCGTCGCTTGAAATAATTTCATCTCATGCAAAACAAAACATTCGACTGGTCGTTCGATAATATAAGGTACCTACTTACACGTTGCAGTCACAGGCATAACTTAATACCTTTATACATTATAATGCATATCTTACCTTCCTTTTATGTTCCAGAGGGCCTACGGCGAAACCATCCAAAGAACGTGAATATTATAGGTAAGTATGTACCTGTCCCACGTCCAAACAAGATAGTTTTGCTTTAGGCCCTCAGTAAGTCGAAATTTCTTACACAGATAGTATAAAACTAAGTAGGTATAATTATATTAGTATTGTGACAATATACTGTACATTGACAGACCTAGGCCCCTGGACTATTTACTACGTAACAACGCATCATGCTTATTATCTCGGCAGTATCTGTACGTAAGTAGTACATAGGTATATGTATTCAATAAAGTCATCTTCATCCTCAGTTTATCCCGAGCAGTTGAGTGTGCAGTGCATCTTGTTCGATACGTGCTATTCATAAAGTGACAGTGAGCAGCTAGTCTTCGATTAATTTCATAACTAGGAATCTATGAAAAGGTAACTAGATAAATCTAATTTTTTTTTATTCATTAATTATTGCAGAATAGGCACTTCATAATATTTTTAGGGAAGAATAGAAATTATTGTTTTTTTAAGTTAATCTCGTTTTCATTTTAATTTATCAAAGTCGTGAAAACAAATGATGGCGCCACTGCCGCTTACGTCATACGGTATGGAAACCCTGTCAGTTCTTCAAACATTCGTCATCACGATTTTCTTGACGCATTATTCACATAATTATTTATACTGATATCTAGTGAATCCAATGGTTCTGTCATCAACAAATTTTCTGAATAAATCATATTAATATTTTTTAATACTTACTAGATTACTCAAAAAAATAGTTCTTGTTATCTTTGCTTTGCGTAAAATAAGGATTAAGGAGAAAAGTAAATGTCATTTGTCGCTCGCTGAACAAAATGTCACTTTACGAAATAATAGTTCTGTGAGTGAAAATGATTATGTAAATAAATTAATATATAATAGATGATATGCGCATTAAAATAGTGAATGTAAATGCGTGAATGTAATGACATCATACCCGACATAACAGTGCTTTATATTTTAGATAGGGAATGCTCGCGGTCAAGCCATTTGAACTTGGCGGTTCTAACCAAAGATTTAAATCATAGATATGCCCTGACACCTAAAAACGAGGCAATATTTTGATGACATGACGTGTGCGTGTCATCGAAAGTCACTATCTATGAGTATAAAATACGGTCAGCAAAATTTTCATACTGGGAACTAAAAATAAAACAATTCCTAAATTTAAAAGCAATTTTATTTATAGGACATTTTATTTCTAAATGTTACACTACATTTATCTATTTATTCAAATAAATTACTCTAATCACAGAGCGAATATCGGATTAGATCACCAAACCGCATAAAGGGTGGTGATTATGCCTAATCCCATCATAGTAGCTATGACTTGATTTCTATAATAAAGGCCTTTGACCTACTATTCCTTAAGAAAAATTATGAGTAATATTTACTATAACTTAATAATTAATTAATAATTAACACAACCCCACATTTAATGTCCTGACTCCGTACTAAGTAGCTTAAGCACTTGTGTTATAGAATAACACAACAGAAGAAATACAAATATAATACTTTTTACTTTACGCCGAACTAGGGGAGTCAAATATAAATCATTTTCTTTGAAATGAGAAGAGAAAATTCGACTAAATTGTCCAGGTAACCAGTATTCATCCCTTCGATCCCGCTGGATAACTTTGATCAATTTTTCTTTTAAACGCGGATCTTGCGGAAATCTGAAACAATAAACGTTCACTTAAAAATAATACGTAATTATTATTTGCATGTTTATTGTTTTCTAGTGGAAATAAAATTGCTATTTTATATCTGACCGCTATTAAAACAATGCCTATCGAAACTGCTGACGCTACCGTACTTTTCCCGTTTATTGTAAACCATTAACAAATGAGCTGTTATCAACTGAGTTCTGAGTACTATAGCGGGTCTAAGTATATTGGCCACCGAGATAATGATGTTGTCTCGTTTTGTCTCACAGTAATTGCCAATACTACTCTCTCTGTCACGCGCTGGGCGATCAGACTTTGATGTTTTGTCAACAAAATAAAATAAATTAAATTATTGATGAAATATAAATACTTACGAGTGAAATGTTACACCATTCGCTTTATTTGAATTTGTAGTATTTTTCTTGCACAATAAAAAGGCACATGAAGGCATTTTGAGTGCTTTTTCCTGTCAAAAATCCAGGCAGCTGTGTCGTACGACTGTCACCGAGTGCAAACGACAACTAATTCGTGCTAATCCCAGTTGAGTTAGACTAGGTTATTTGAGGTGCGACTCAAATCGGCGCGGTCAAAGTATGGCGAGGGCATATCTATGATTTAAATCTTTGGTTCTAACTCGTGTTATCCTTTTCAGGTTCATCAAAATCAAAACATAACGTTCTGACCAATAGCATAACTCCGATCCGATATTGGTAGAAGCCAACTACGCTTCTGATTGGCCAAAAAACTCAGTTTTGCTGCGACGACTCTCCAACCTTATAAATATCAGCGCGAACTCACGCCGTACCTCTTTTCCACAGTGTTAATTCAGGGGGACTCTTATCGGGTTATTTTTGTGAGCTAACTCTAAATTCAGAATGCCGGAGACATCAAAAATGAATGGATATGCTAAAACAAATGGACACAGCTTCGACATGGAAGATGGATCAGTGTTTTTTGTTCACATCGGAATCTGTCGGCGAGGGACATCCAGGTTAGTTTTCCTTAATGTATCGATGCAGGAGGTGTGCGATCCGAAAAATGGCCGCCTCAGACATGTGCGTAGATGAAAGTGTTAGACAAAATCCCATTAATGCCATGCGGAAAGTGTCGTCATATTTAAAACCACATGTTTTTATTGATCGAATGTATAGCCTTTAGTACGACACAATGTACGGCAATCGATGTTTTGTTACATCATACGGCTGACCATTGCAAATCAGGTTCAAAATAATCACTACACGTGGTCTGAGCCAAACAGTGATGAAATTTGCAACACCTTGCAAAACATTGCTATGCCGGCCGTAGGTTAGGTGAATACGTCTAGTATTCAAACGCCTGCGTTCTAACTATGTATCAAATCTATTTTCAGATAAAATGTGCGATCAAATTAGTGATGCTATACTAGATGCACATCTGAGACAGGATCCCGACGCGAAAGTAGCTTGTGGTGAGTAGTATTGCAGAAATAAATCATAATAAATTAAAGGTTTCTACATATGTAGTCAATTCTGATACTGATATTCTCATTGTTGTCTACAGAAACAGTCACAAAGACAGGAATGGTCCTGTTGTGTGGTGAAATTACATCAAAAGCAAATGTTGACTACCAGAAGGTTGTAAGGGACACAGTGAAACACATTGGATATGACGACTCTTCCAAAGGTAAGCACATATCCTTGAAACCGTTAATTGTAACTATTAGTAAACAGACAGTTGGCTTTGAGCCAAACTCTGAAATCTAGATTTAACTCTATCTGAGTTTTTGTAATAGATAAAATATTATTCCACATACACTAGGTTTTGATTGGCGTACACTAAACTTGTTAGTGGCAATTGAAGAACAAAGTCCAAACATTGCTGGTGGGGTGTCTATCGGGAGAGAGGAAATTGATATTGGGGCTGGAGATCAGGTATAATCAAATCTGAAAGCCTGTTGCACGATATACAAATTGGTTTGATAATCAGGGTCATCAAAATTGGGTCTCAAATCTGCATGTTACCATACAAAAAATTTTAGATTTATGCTGAAAGATTCTTTCATCCTATGGGATTCATAAAAAATTTAACCTATGTCTATTGTTAAAATCACTTCCTGCTTTCTGGTGTAATTTGAAAGAAAATTAGTATTATTATTTTTCACTTAATGTACAAAATCTTGTGTTTAATTGTTATACTTATCACCATAATAATGAGCTTAGAACTATTGATGCAATGAATACGAAATGTTATTTTTGTACTTTGGAAATACTTAATATTTTATATTGGCTTGTATAATTATGTGGCTTCCTCAGTGAAAATTCTCGACCTTTTGTGACAAAAAAAACCCTTAAAATAAAAATGTGAATGTATTTCTTCATAAAAAAAAAACAAATACTTAGTTTGGGGTTACATAAAAATTGAAGCTTGCCAAAGCCAATACTAAAAGTAAAAGAAAAATTTTTAGTATATTTTGTTGATATGCATAAAAGTACTATTTGTTGCATCTGTATTATGAACCACCCTCCATCATACCACATTGGGCTCCGCATGGAGGAACATGGACAGCCTCACCTCTGAGCTAAGGTGGGGCCTGTGCCATGCAGTGGAATGTAAATAAGCTGAGCTATTAATGAGCATGTTGGGATCACCCAGGGTTTGATTACAAGACATGCTGCGTGATGCTTGCGCTGGCTCAACAATCACCAAACATTGCCGCTGGTGTGCATGAAAACAGAAATGACGAAGAAGTTGGAGCTGGTGATCAAGTATGTATTGTTCTTTACTTTTATGTTGTTTGTTTACATTTTCTTTAGGTATGCAATGATAACATTATCACTAACTACAGCTAATTAAGTAGTAAAAATTCAGTTCTTTTCCCATTTACTAGATTGAAAAAATTACAAAATGAAAGTACATCATGTTCACAACATTATTAAGATGTGTGTGAGATCTCAAAATGAAACATTTTAAAGATTTACTTTGGCATTTACATTTACTACATAACATTTGTTCCTTAAATATAAACTAAATAATATTAATGTAGATTAATAAATTTAAATCTTGTAAATTTAGTTTCATCACATCAAATAATGAATTATCAGCCCAAATTATCAGTTGTCCTTCAAATAACAAATCCAGAAGTATTACTCTATAATGTGACATTGTTATCTAATGTAGGTATAATATTATAGTATATTAATATTTTTTATTTTAAATCCAGGGATTGATGTTTGGCTATGCAACAGACGAAACTGAAGAATGCATGCCACTCACAGTTGTGCTTGCACACAGACTTAATCAGAAGATCGCTGAACTGCGACGAAATGGAGAATTCTGGTGGGCCCGACCTGACTCCAAAACACAGGTAAGCAACTATTTCTTACTTTTTTTATTCACAAATATAACATGCCCATAATAATGGTATGTATGAACTATTTAATGTTTAACTAATATGACCATATTAAGGACTCAAATAGTCTAGCCCGTGACTTAATTATGTTTTGATATTTTTATTTTATCTCTAGTGTGATATATTTTAATGTTATCTTTTAGGTCGTCACCTTTAACTGAGCCAGTAATGTCGAATATTGTTTTCATAATACATTATCTTTGTTTTTATTACGAAATTTTAGTTAAATCATGCTATCGTATGTAAATAATAAGCTATAGGAACAGGGAAAACCTACCAAATATCTTGGTTATCTCAATTTGACCATCTTGATGTCAAGTTCAATCTCTCAATTCAAAATCATCTCATTTATGTTGTGTAATTAATTGGTCATAATCATTTATTAAACATTGTACAAAGTTTAATAAGTACATCCTAATATTTGGCCTTTAGATATAAGTATCGACTTATTTATTTATTTATTTAAAACTTTATTGCACAAAACTTCGTACAATAGGCGAACTTAATGCCAAGAGGCATTCTCTACCAGTCAACCTTTGGGTCAAGCAGAAAGGGCAAAGGTGCGGCGAAAGGAGGACTTTAAGTTTTAATGCAATTCACAGATTAAAGAAATGGTTACTACATACGAATAATGATTTAATATAAGATAAATACCTGTAACTATAGACAAACTTATCAGTATGTTATAAAAAAAAAGTATCTACCTGAGAGGTATAATGAACATGACTAGTTCACATGCAAAGTTATCACTTGCGTTTCCTATGTGTAGTTTTACAACTTAGTTACCATAAACCATAAGATATCGTATTACGCAAACCGCCAGCTGGTTCATTGTTCCCCTGCACGGCAACAGGCGTACGATATCGCACTGGCAATGTATCTGGTGACATTTGAGAATGGATCAAATACAGGGTGACTTTCATATGCGGACTCATAATATTATTATAACTTAACAGTTATCTTCTTCTCCAAACGAAAAACGAGCATAAACTAAGTTCAGACGCGTTTACTGGTTAACGTTGGATTTAATGGTCCGTTATTAAATAATGGAAAGTATAATTTGCAATAGAGAAGAGTTTATATTTATTTATTCTGAAGTTAAGGATTTCTACTGACAAACCCTGGATAGGCTCAGAGTGGGCCCATAAACGAACTGGATTCACGAATGAAGTTTTGTTCCTGTGCCTTTCACACACTTTGCGTTTCTTTTGGTTGGATGCGACGGGTATACTCTTAATCACGAATTAAGAGTATACCCGTCGCATCCAGATTCGGTTTTGAGTTGGTCTTTGTGGAAAGAAATTGAATATTAAGCGGTCGCTAATTAATAGTACCAACAATGGTTATGTATGTTCTTTTAATAAAAAATGTATCAATTAAGTAAATAGGTACCTAAAGCAAGCAGCCTCAAAAGGAACCAAACTGTTAGCGGCAGTGGGTACACTAATTAAAGTGCGAGGTCACGCGATTTAAATTCACATCATCAATTTTATGGTAACTGCTATGTTATTATACCTATTTGTAGTTAAGACGCAATCAGCTTAGCTTGCGTGTGTATATTGTTTAGATTTTATTTTTTTTCATTGTTGTGGCTAAGATTAACAAGGGAAATAATGCAGCGTTGTACAGCAGGTTGGCAGCGCACTTGTAACTACTGGTGTTGCAGGTGTCCAAGAGCGCCAGCATTGCTTACCATCATGTGATCCGCCTGCTCGTCTGCTACCTATGACATAAAAAAAAAAAAAAGAAGTGTATCCCGGGCTCCAATGCGATAGTTTTGGACGCAACCGGGAATTACACTCACACTAAGTTAAGGAAATAAAGCTGCAAAAAACAGATATTACCACAGCACCTGATGATCCGATTGAGTGGCGTATCATCTAGACATCTGGCATAGGAAAATGCGATAGGCGGCATCAGCGGCACCATTAAAAAGACAAGCCATGCTCTGTGATGATGTCGATTACAGGCATAACTTCTATGGCAAGAATATTATCGCGGATTGAAAAGTCAGAAAAAAAAGGTGGATCTTCCATCTAAAAAATTCATTTAAAAATATGTACAGGCCAGTCTTGTTTTTCATTTTTTAATTATTGTTTTGTCAAATATTTATGTTGTATTGTAACATGCTGTATGTGTCAAAAAAGAGTATACCACAGCTGTCTATTGAACTTGTTTAAAAGTTCGCAAGTGTTAAATTAGCGGTCATTTGTCTTCAATCTTATATTCAACGTTAGAAGGTCGAAATTAACGTTAGAAGTGTTCCATTTGATGACGTTCTCCGATACGTATTATGAAAAAGATAATCTTAAGCAGGAAAAGAGGAGTCCACAATTCATTTATACAGTTGACATACTAAACTATATCGATAAGAACTAATTTGCACGCTCATTCTGTAGGTTACATAATAATTTATGCTCATACGAAATTATTAACTTCAACTGTTCAAGACATTATGATTCATTGGGAAATCCTACCTACGTATTTTCCTCTTTACAATTCTTGACAATACACAGCAGGAAGCGTTAATAAAGATTTCCTTACCATACTTTGCAGTACACTATACTTATATACTTTGCTTGCGCTGGCTCAACAATCACCAAACATTGCCGCTGGTGTGCATGAAAACAGAAATGACGAAGAAGTTGGAGCTGGTGATCAAGTATGTATTGTTCTTTACTTTTATGTTGTTTGTTTACATTTTCTTTAGGTATGCAATGATAACATTATCACTAACTACAGCTAATTAAGTAGTAAAAATTCAGTTCTTTTCCCATTTACTAGATTGAAAAAATTACAAAATGAAAGTACATCTGTTCACAACATTATTAAGATGTGTGTGAGATCTCAAAATGAAACATTTTAAAGATTTACTTTGGCATTTACATTTACTACATAACATTTGTTCCTTAAATATAAACTAAATAATATTAATGTAGATTAATAAATTTAAATCTTGTAATTTAGTTTCATCACATCAAATAATGAATTATCAGCCCCAAATTATCAGTTGTCCTTCAAATAACAAATCCAGAAGTATTACTCTATAATGTGACATTTGTATCTCATGTAGGTATAATATTATATGTATATTAATATTTTTTTATTTTAAATCCAGGGATTGATGTTTGGCTATGCAACAGACGAAACTGAAGAATGCATGCCACTCACAGTTGGCTTGCACACAGACCTTAATCAGAAGATCGCTGAAACTGCGACGAAATGGAGAATTCTGGTGGGCCCGACCTGACTCCAAAACCAGGTAAGCAACTATTTCTTACTTTTTTTATTCAACAAATATAACATGCCCATAATAATGGTATGTATGAACTATTTAATGTTTAACTAATATGACCATATTAAGGACTCAAATAGTCTGGCCCGTGACTTAATGTTTTGATATTTTTATTTTCTCTCTAGTGTGATATATTTTAATGTTATCTTTTTAGGTCGTCACCTTAACTGAGCCAGTAATGTCGAATATTGTTTTCATAATACATTATCTTTGTTTTTTATTACGAAATTTTAGTTAAATCATGCTATCGTATGTAAATAATAAGCTATAGGAACAGGGAAAACCTACCAAATATCTTGGTTATCTCAATTTGACCATCTTGATGTCAAGTTCAATCTCTCAATTCAAAATCATCTCATTTATGTTGTGTAATTAATTGGTCATAATCATTTATTAAACATTGTACAAAGTTTAATAAGTACATCCTAATATTTGGCCTTTAGATATAAGTATCGACTTATTTATTTATTTATTTAAAACTTTATTGCACAAAACTTCGTACAATAGGCGAACTTAATGCCAAGAGGCATTCTCTACCAGTCAACCTTTGGGTCAAGCAGAAAGGGCAAAGGTGCGGCGAAAGGAGGACTTTAAGTTTTAATGCAATTCACAGATTAAAGAAATGGTTACTACATACGAATAATGATTTAATATAATATAAATACCTGTAACTATAGACAAACTTATCAGTATGTTATAAAAAAAAGTATCTACCTGAGAGGTATAATGAAACAATGACTAGTTCACATGCAAAGTTATCACTTTGCGTTTCCTATGTGTAGTTTTACAACTTAGTTACCATAAACCATAAGATATCGTATTACGCAACCGCCAGCTGGTTCAATTGTTCCCCTGCACGGCAACAGGCGTACGATATCGCACTGGCAATGTATCTGGTGACATTTGAGAATGATCAAATACAGGGTGACTTTCATATGCGGACTCATAATATTATTATAACTTAACAGTTATCTTCTTCTCCAAACGAAAACGAGCATAAACTAAGTTCAGACGCGTTTACTGGTTAACGTTGGATTTAATGGTCCGTTATTAAATAATGGAAAGTATAATTTGCAATAGAGAAGAGTTATATTTATTTATTCTGAAGTTAAGGATGTTCTACTGACAAACCCTGGATAGGCTCAGAGTGGGCCCATAACGAAACTGGATTCACGAATGAAGTTTTGTTCCTGTGCCTTTCACACACTTTGCGTTTCTTTTGGTTGGATGCGACGGGTATACTCTTAATCACGAATTAAGAGTATACCCGTCGCATCCAGATTCGGTTTTGAGTTGGTCTTTGTGGAAAGAAATTGAATATTTAAGCGGTCGCTAATTAATAGTACCAACAATGTTTATGTATGTTTCTTTTAATAAAAAATGTATCAATTAAGTAAATAGGTACCTAAAGCAAGCAGCCTCAAAAGGAACCAAACTGTTAGCGGCAGTGGGTACACTAATTAAAGTGCGAGGTCACGCGATTTAAATTCACATCATCAATTTTATGGTAACTGCTATGTTATTATACCTATTTGTAGTTAAGACGCAATCAGCTTAGCTTGCGTGTGTATATTGTTTAGATTTTATTTTTTTTCATTGTTGTGGCTAAGATTAACAAGGGAAATAATGCAGCGTTGTACAGCAGGTTGGCAGCGCACTTGTAACTACTGGTGTTGCAGGTGTCCAAGAGCGCCAGCATTGCTTACCATCATGTGATCCGCCTGCTCGTCTGCTACCTATGACATAAAAAAAAAAAAAGAAGTGTATCCCGGGCTCCAATGCGATAGTTTTGGACGCAACCGGGAATTACACTCACACTAAGTTAAGGAAATAAAGCTGCAAAAAACAGATATTACCACAGCACCTGATGATCCGATTGAGTGGCGTATCATCTAGACATCTGGCATAGGAAAATGCGATAGGCGGCATCAGCGGCACCATTAAAAGACAAGCCATGCTCTGTGATGATGTCGATTACAGGCATAACTTCTATGGCAAGAATATTATCGCGGATTGAAAAGTCAGAAAAAAAAGGTGGATCTTCCATCTAAAAATTCATTTAAAAATATGTACAGGCCAGTCTTGTTTTTCATTTTTTAATTATTGTTTTGTCAAATATTTTATGTTGTATTGTAACATGCTGTATGTGTCAAAAAAGAGTATACCACAGCTGTCTATTGAACTTGTTTAAAAGTTCGCAAGTGTTAAATTAGCGGTCATTTGTCTTCAATCTTATATTCAACGTTAGAAGGTCGAAATTAACGTTAGAAGTGTTCCATTTGATGACGTTCTCCGATACGTATTATGAAAAAGATAATCTTAAGCAGGAAAAGAGGAGTCCACAATTCATTTATACAGTTGACATACTAAACTATATCGATAAGAACTAATTTGCACGCTCATTCTGTAGGTTACATAATAATTTATGCTCATACGAAATTATTAACTTCAACTGTTCAAGACATTATGATTCATTGGGAAATCCTACCTACGTATTTTCCTCTTTACAATTCTTGACAATACACAGCAGGAAGCGTTAATAAAGATTTCCTTACCATACTTTGCAGTACACTATACTTATATACTTTGCTTTCTCTGCGATATAAGCGTCACGTTCACCTTTTTACCCGACTACGGCAAAGCAAAAGGAGGGTTATGATTTTGACAGGCTATGTATGTATGTATGTATGTATGTATGTATGTTCATCTGTTTCCACGTAACTTCTAAACTACTTATCAGAATTCGACAAATGGCATATCATTATAAGCGTCTTAACTGTCCGCTGGTTATAGGCTATATGAAATTTGACAAAATCTAATGTGGCGCCCTCTAACGGACAAAACATACAGAGTAAAAAAATAAAGTTATGATAAATATGCCGTGTTTGGTATCATTTGAAAGCGCTTGAATTGTACATTTTGAATATATATATATATATATATATATATATATATATATTACTAGCATTTGGACACCAAAATAGTACAAATAAAAAAAGTAAGAAAACTAAAACCCAACTACGACGCGCGTCGTTTTTTGTCGTAGTTGGGTTTTAGTTTTTTCTATTAATATTAAGTAAAAATAAATTAAGATGTACTACATAAGTAAATTCATAAAAATTTGGAAGAAAATACGCGGTGAGCCAGCAGACGATGGCGGTAAAAATTCGAAGTGGCTCGTGATCTAAAATGTTAAAAGACTGATAAGGAGGCCTTTGCCCTGCTGATGGAACAGTACAATATGCTAATTAGAATAATATGAAGCATGACATCTATCACACTTAGATGGAAGATAGGACATTATTGTACGAAATAACCCCTTTGCTTGTTAGACATGTTCCACTCTGACTGTTCACTCTGAGAATTATTGGCACTTCCCGTATGTGGGATCGTTCTTTTTTTTATATCATAGGTGGCAGATGAGCCGACGGATCACCTGATGTTAAGCGATGGCCGCCGCCCATAGACACCTGCAACACCAGCAGAGTTTTTTCTAATAAATTCTATTTTTTACTTGTACACATTCAAAATCTTAAAGAATAAATACTTTTTTGATAAATTGTACACTTAGTGCTTATTGCATTTTTGTTCTATCTGTTACAGGTTACAGCGGAGTATAATTTTGTCAGCGGCGCCACTGTTCCACAAAGAGTACACACTGTTGTTGTCTCTCTTCAGCATTCTGAGAAGGTATTTTTTTTTATTTCAATACTCAATATTTTTCCTGTATTGCATCCATAGTGTAGGTACAGTAGATGGTATATATCCTAACATACCCTGTAAGGGTCCTACAATATTGGAGATTCTTCTTAATTGGGCAATATAATATGGGAAATTGGAAACACGAGTAAGCAATAACTAGAATCTTAATTTAAATTATTTACATGTTAGTTGTGTGAGTGTCATACTTACTTCACTGACATTTAAAGAGGTCAGAGAGATTTTCCTTTCATTTATTCTATTTTTTTTTGTCTGTCAATTTTACATATTTTTATTATACCAGCAAGCAAGATTAGTTTTATTATATTTTATTATCTAAATGCTATAAAACTCATATTTATTTCCGAGGTATTCCTCGAAGCGCCCAAATTTGAAACGCTCAAAATGAAATGCTTACAAATCGTTCCGCGAAGCGCCCACTTTTTGAGCGTTTGGAAAACAATAAAAATAAATAAAAATTTGGTTCCTCCAAACGCTCAACTGGTTAGGGGCCAGCCCTTGTCCAGATAGAGATGGGTAAAATAGTAAAAAGTCGATACAAGATCTGGTTTAGACAAGATAAGATAGTATAGAACATATTTTTTAAACAAAGCGGTCGCGATTTTCCCACGCTTGCTTGTTTTGCTGATCTATGTAATATCTCTTTTTCTCATGCACGCGCTCGGCCACAGACCACGTTAAGACGGTGTTATACTAAAATGAACTCTACGCTGATGTAAATAGATATGTTTGTTTATATCAACTTTTTAGAAGAAACGGTATTGTTTACAGTATTAATTTATTTTTAAAACTAAGTTTACTTCATTGTTTTATTCAAAAGTACCAGGGCACTATGAAGTACTAAGAGGTAATTTTTTATTTTCTGCTTATTTTCTTTCTCTGAAAAATATACATATTCAATAGTACCAGGCTACCAAAAAGTACTAAGAGGTAATTTTTATTTCTGGATTTTTCTTACCCTGTACATGTATTCAAAAGTACCAGGCGGACATGAAATACCAAGTGGTTGCTTTTTAGTAATGGGGTGGACTTGCCATGCAGTTATTAGTATTATTAATGCAAACATGTTTATTGTTTATTTCCCCCACCACTTACATACTTTAACTAAGAGTTCAAACAAATAGTTGAATTTTAAAGCCTAGTAAACAATATCGTGGCGCTTAAGCGTAATTTTTCATTTACTATCGATATATTAAACTATGAATCCTTTCATGCTCCTCCCTACTGTACACCGTTAGTGCGTTTGGAGGAACCAAATTTTAATTTATTTTTATTGTTTTTCAAACGCTCAAAAAGTGGGCGCTTCGCGGAACGATTTGTAGGCGTTTCGTTTTGAGCGTTTCAAATTTGGGCGCTTCGAGGAATACCTCTTATTTCCGCAGATCACACTGGAAACTCTGCGTGAGGAAATCAAAGAAAAAGTCATCAAAGAAGTAATTCCAGCACAGTACCTCGACGAAAAAACTGTAATACACATTAACCCATGTGGAGTGTTCATCATTGGTGGACCCCAGGTAATTAAATTTATTTATAAGTTACCTACTGCATCACTTTTTTTTTTTCAAGATATTAGTGCCAACCGATAGATGGCGTTGGGCGTCGTTAACTTCGCGCACGTGTTTCGCGTTTGCAGTTTAACTATAACGCTCATCTCTGCCTGTAGAAAACAACTTTGTGATCCTCCATTACTTTGTGCTAGGGTTTCATTTTGCTATTATTGGACAGATGATACTGAGTGATGCTTACTTCGCGCAAGTGTTACGTCATTTTGCATAAATCTATAAGCCTTATCAATAGTATTATTGACTTGTATGAATAGTATTATGCGTGTTTCCTAAACTTTCCTTGATGAAATCCCCCTTATATGAAAACATATTGGCAACCCAAGAAAATGTAGTTTCCTAAATTGACTTGACCGAGAATCGAACCTGGGACCTTTCGCGCTTCGGGCAAACACTTACCCACTGCGCTATCGAGGCCGTGAAATTAATCTATAGGTATTGTTATTTTTTATTGAAGTAGGTAGTCCTCTCGACCCCTGACGACCCCCCTACAGAATCTTTGTTTTTTTTTATGAGAGGGGGCAGACGAACAGACGGATCACCTGATGGTAAGCGATTACTGCCGCCCATGGACACCCGCAATCCTAGTGCGCTGCCGACCTTTTAAGAAGGAATACGCTCGCTTTTTGAAGGTTTGCAGGTCGTATTGGTTAGGTGGTTTTTTTTATGTGATAGGTAGCAGACGAGCAGGCGGATCACCTGATGGTAAGCAATTGCCGCCGCCCATGAACACATGCAACAAGTGCGCTGCTAACCTTTTATCCCCTTCCCCCCCGATGGGCTTCCGGTACCCTCACTCACTCGGCGAAACACAGCACAGGAGCTGCTTCACGCCGGTTTTCTGTGAGGCAGTTGTATCACTCGGGTCGAGCCGGCCCATTCATGCCGAAGCATGGCTCTCCCACAATTCAGTGGTTTGTGAGAATCACTGGTAATAGTCGAATGTGTGTTGTGGTGCAGTCGGACGCGGGGCTGACGGGGCGCAAGATCATCGTGGACACGTACGGCGGGTGGGGCGCGCACGGCGGCGGCGCGTTCTCGGGCAAGGACTTCACCAAGGTGGACCGCTCCGCCGCGTACGCCGCGCGCTGGGTGGCCAAGTCGCTCGTCAAGGCCGGCCTCTGCCGCCGCTGCATGGTGCAGGTATGATCCGACCACTTCCGATATCGAACCTGGTGGCTTATGACGAAGGCTGTTCCGCAACGAATGAGAATATACTTGTCGCATTCAGACAAAAGTGTAATTTTTTTTAGTTAGTCTATAGCCGTGGTCGTCAAACTGCGGCCCGCAGACATTATTTGTGCGGCCCGCGATATAGTACATTTATTTAATTACTAGTCAACTACATATTCGTACTTATCAGAAATCAGTTTAGTTGTTTTTGAGTAAAGAAGTAATAGACATACATTTTCGTAGACTACTACTACTACTACTTTAATAGACTACTATGGATAAGTACCTATGCAAAAGCTCTTGAAACGCATATACTGCGGCCCGGGCCCTGATGTTCATATGAACATCAGGGCCCGGGCCGGGGATATGTGGCCCTTGAAGAGTAAAGTGTGACGACCGCTGGTCAGTGTCCCACTGCCGGACAAAGGCCTCCCCCAAGTTCCTCCATAGATCCCCGTCCAACGCCCTTGACTGCCAATATTGGACATAGTTATAGAAATCGTCACACCATAAAAGTCATCTGTTCCATACATCAAAGCCCGGTTTTTGTGGTGATTTTTATTTTGCTTATTTTGATGATCTAACATGCTAAAGGGGCTTTATTCGTGTTACCTATTATGAGGACTTCAGAATAGGTTCGGTGTATAATAGAGATGCACAAATCATGTCCGGAGCTGGTTTGACCCTGGAACGATTAGCTTACGTTTTGTACCTGAGGACCTAATTAGACGTGGGCGATACGATCGAATATGTTCCCCTCCCTTTCTGACGCGCTATGCGCACGTATGTTTGAATGCAATAGTTATATTCGTTACAGGACGACTTCATTATAAGCAACTTGGTTTCGAATAATAATAATAATAATTAACATTTCTTTATTGGCAAAATTTAAATAAATTCTGTGACTTATGCACTAGGCTCATAGGCCCGTGTCGCTGAAGTCGATAAGTGAGCTAAATACGAGTTGCAAATTCACAAAAACATGTCTGAGCAACCATAAAATTTTGTTCCAGCTATAAGGTTGCGCCTTCAACAGCAGAAGATGATAAATTGGTTATTGACTAACTTTTATGCAATATCATGAATTTTGAATTTTGAACTTGTCTTTAAATCGTGGGGGCGTTGCCCGGCACTTCCGACAAGTATTTAATGGTAAACCACGACCATGGTTCTGTCTAAAATAAAAACTGCAATTTCATAGGTATATTAAATACAATGATGTCACACCCGCCCAATCGTATGTTTATTACTTCGATTACCAGTTTTCAGTCGCTTACCAGCAAAAAATAACTTTTTCAGGTGTCATACGCCATCGGGGTTGCCGAGCCACTCTCAATCTCCGTTTTCGACTACGGCACATCTCACAAAACACAGAAGGAACTTCTCACTATTGTAAAGAAAAACTTTGACCTGCGACCGGGCAAAATTGTCAAGTAAGTATCCACTTTCATAATAGAAAATTCAATTTGAAAAACCTTCGGAATGAGGGTTTTTGCAAATGCAAAAACAGAACATCCATTTTGAAAAATGCGTCATAATGGAACCAATCCTCTCGTTGTTGGACCTGACGTCAACGTAACGCCATCTACCGGATTATGGATTTGCAAAAACCCTCATTAAGACAAAACACAGTCTAGTATTATTGTCAGTTATGTTATAATGTAGAAGTGATGAAATAAGCTCTGGTAAGCGTAGCGTCTCGGTAAACGTAGTGTAGGACGACCTCAGGCCAGATGGAGTGATGATCTGCGCAAGAGGGCTGGCTGGAGCTGGATGCGAGTAGCCGAAGATCGATCAAAGTGGCGAGCATTTGGAGAGGCCTATGTCCAGCAGTGGACCGCAGCAGGCTGATGATGATGATGATGAAATAAAGATGTGGATGAGACCAGATTTGGGATGGAGAATAGCGCAATAATAAAGAGGCCTGAGACCAAACAGTAAATGAATATTGGCCGTTGATTTGTCAATACTTACTGACAGGGATTTTATTACTTTCTTACTTACTACGCTGGCTCAACGATCCAAAGTGGGTCTTGGCCTCCGACGTCAAAGTTCGCCATTTTTTGCGGTCCTGTGCCAATTCCGCCCAATCGTGCACGTTAAGTGCTTTGAGGTCCTTGGCGACTTCGTCCCTCCAGCGGTATCTCGGACGACCCACAGGACGTCGCCCCGTTGGTCGTCCCAGATAGGCTCTTTTGGCTGCGCGATCCTCTCCCATTCTCTCCACGTGTCCGAGCCAGCGTAGTCGGGATGCTGTTATTTCCCCGATGATGTTCGGCTCGTCTATCAGATCTTCGATCTCACGGTTAAACCTGTGCCTCCAGCACCCATCTTCTCCTTTGGTTGGTCCCAGAATCTTTCGGAATATCTTCCGTTCCGTCACTAGCTGTTGGTTTTGCTCCTTCAGTGTTAGTGTCCAAGTTTCACACCCATACATTAAGATTGGTCTAATGACTGTCTTGTAGACGCGAATCTTAGTAGCCCTGCTTAGTAACTTGGACACCAACACCTTGTGGAGGGCGGCGGAACATCTCAGGGCGCTTGCTACGCGAGCATTGATTTCATCCTCCCTGCGGTTTGTATCGGTGATGGTGCATCCCAAGTATTTAAACTTTTCGACGCCCTTATAGGTTGCACCGTTAACCTGGAGGTCTTTTCTTGTAGCTCTGCTGTCTTTATAGCGCTTCATATGAAGATACTCTGATTTATTCTGATTTATTTTGTCTGGGATTTTATTGAGATAGCTTTAATTTTTTTCGCTATCGTGGATTCTATTTTCCGAACTTAGATTCTCTTTCGGTCCATCGTACGTGATGACGACAAGAAACTTGATAATAAATTAATTATTGCCTGCGTTGTAATGCGCCGAGTGAGTGAGGGTCCCAGAGGCCATATCCGAGCGGAAATGTTGGTACTCCACTGATGTTTCAGGGGGTGTCCATGGGCGACAGCAATTTCTGATCATCAGGTTATCCGTCTGCTCATCTGTGACCTGTAGCTGTATAATGAATGAAATGCTTTAAATATTTTGTTATTTTTTCTAGGGAATTGAACCTGAGAGCGCCCATTTATCAGAAAACGAGTACCTACGGACACTTCGGCCGCGACGGCTTCCCATGGGAGAACCCGAAGCCATTGATTACAGAATGACTTCGGACAGTGAAACATAGAACATTGTAAATATTCCACCAGTATATTATAAATAATACACTTAATCTACGTGTGTCTTCTAAGCGGGAGTGGGGAGTCGCTGCCGCTGCCCCTAGACGATAATTGTTTACGCCACGCGAATCTTGCCCGTGCCACTGACCCACCCATACGGTAGCATTCGCGAGATTCAACGTACCTTATTGTTAAGTATTCACTAGAATTAGACGTAGGATTAACACGGTCAACGTCATTTCTGAATTTGAGTTAGTTCGGGGGTTTCAAACGGCGGCAGTCCCGGCGTCCGACGCGGTCTCGGAACGATGAAATTGTGATTTTATTACACTGCCTATTCAATTTTATTTTTAAACCTGTATGAAGTACCAGTGAGTTCGATTATGTACCTCTTGTTTCAATGAAAGTATTTTTTTTATGAACTGCTTGAATGAGGGACTGCCTCCCATCTCGAAAATGTACTTTATTGTGAGCTTTATGATGTAAGTGCTATGATTTGTGGTAGAGTAGACTACTTCTGTGGTCGCGTCACAGTGGAGCGGGCGCGCCGCCGCGTGCTGTGTACGGTACGGTACGGGACGATACGGTACGTTACGGTACGGTACAGCACGGCACGGCGTCTGCGCGTCCGCTCGCTGCAACTAGCGGTGCGCGGGGCCGAACCTCCTGTTTTTATTTTGCTTCTATTTAAGTTGTGATAAGTATCAGTAACTGCCTCATATGTTGTAAAGTGACGTTTTGTATAAATTAATATTCGCGTCTCGACCCCGCCGCATCGCAATTTGTGCTGTGTTTCCGAAAAGGAAAGCAGTGGAAAAGAGCCATTTTGAAAACACACCGACCCGGCCGCTGGAGTAGTGCACTGTGCATTTAATCCAATTTTAATAATACTTTAATTCCGCCGGTAGGTTTACGCTAACCGTACATTTATGACATTAGGAATTAACTTAGAGTTTTATCTATTTCGTAGGGCGGTTAGTAAGTATTTTGTGATTATATTTTTCGATCTGTTTCAATTTCGACCTGTTAAAAGTTTCTAATTAACTTCTGTGGATTATCAATTTGTCAGATTGTGTAATTTTAAACTAATAAATTATGTTTCCGGCAAACGCCGGAACTGAAAAACCTGATGTTTTATTTTTGTTATATCAGCCAAACAGAACATTTTCTACCATAACTGAACAGTCTAAACCCGACATTCCCAAAGTCTTCGATGACGCCCCCATTCTGGGCGTGGAGAACCTATAAGGGGGCGGTAAGTGATCCAGCTTTTCAGACCGTCACTGCTGTATCTCATTAAGGGAAACTATTTGCTATAAGGTTGTGGGACATTTTATTTAATGAAGTAGAAAATAATAAAAGTACATATGCAATCGTAATTTACTTAATAAATATTTTTATTAAACTACTAAGCAACAAAAGCGTCCACCGGTTAACTCTTCCTCGCTGCGCGGAACCTCCGGGTCACGTATTTTACTTGGCACTTGCGATTATTTTGTAGTTTATTGCTCACGACTAAAAACATTTTCATAGTTAACAAAACGTGCTGTTGGCGGACCTTATAAATAAATAAATAAAAACGTTTGCTGCAATGAACTACAAATTGCCATTTAAAACATAGGGCTGTTCGCGCAAGTCACTTCGCCAGCGAGGACAGAGGTAATCGTCAAACCATGAACATAAGTTAATCAGATAGCCATCTTGCTACCAGCCTCCTCGCTGCCTGTTGCGCGCGAGTCATCTTGATGGTGTCTGTGGTCAACCAACCTTGCATGTCGAAGCAGTGAGATGCTCTGAAAAGAAAATATGGATGACTTCGAATCTATCTATCTTCTATACTTCTTCTATCTTCTATTTCTATATCTATCTATCTATATCTTCTATCTATACTATTTATAAAGAGATACCTTCTATAGACAACGACAAGGCTTATAGGTAAACCGAAAACACAAAACGCTTGCGCGATGTAATTGGACACAGCGCCATCTATTGGTTCATTTCTGAATTACGGTCCCGAAGCGAAGTGAGGGCGGGCCACTAGAGCGAAAGTTTGTGTGTATGTTTTTTATTTCTTGGCTAAAACGGCTGCCGTTGACGTCAGGTCCAATAAACGCATGGATTGGTTCTATTTTGACATATCTTGTCATAATTACGAAGTTACGTACCTACAAAATGACCAATATCGTCGAAGTTGGACCTGACGTCAACGTAACGCCATCTATCAGATTTTGCATTTGCAAAAACCCTCATTAAGTACCTTGCGACTGTAGTGGTAGGAGAGGTTTCGGAGATGTCCTCCTGGTAGACCCCGAGCGCGCGCCAGGGGTCAATGTACCCGTGGATGTTGATGGTGTTGTTGACCTCGGGCTGCAGCCCGCCGAACACCTGGTTCACGCGGTCCACAGCGTTGTTTACGAAGGGCAAGTCAAACCTGCAGGTACAATAATGTTTTTAAAACAATGATCCGACCCGGTTGAAACTCAGAAAAGACGCACAGCATAACAATACAGCTACCCTATCACTTTTTAAGTACACATAGAAAGATCACCCATAGGTAAGCGATTGCCACCACCCATAGACAACCCCCCCTTTTAACCCCCTTTTGATCGACCCTCCGGTATCTTCAGAACACAGCGCAGACGCTGCATCACGCCGCGGTCTAAGGTTATGGTATCACAGGTCGAATCGGCCCATTCATGAAGAATAGTCCACTCCCACATCCTTGCTCCACCTCATGGCCTGCCCATGTCCACTTTGTTTTACCTCATTAAAATATTATAATTACCTCTCAGTGAAGACTTGTTTGCAAATATCAACGTAGAATTCTTCAGTGAGCCACCAAAGTGGGTCGAACACGGTGCCAATTTTCGGCGCGGTCTGGTAGTACCCATACTCCGTGCAGGTTTGGTAATACCACGCTCGAGCTGTTAACAGATTTTGTTAATAGATATACAGTTAATTTTTGCCACTGAACATTTTTTTTTTGTTTTTTTTTCAAAAACCACTGAGTCATTTTGATAAAATTTATATGGGACCACCTTTGAACGATAGCCTACCTGGGCCTACCAAACAAAAAAAGAATTATAAAAATCCATCCATTATAATTGGCGGAGAAATCAAGTAGCGTACACATACAGAAAAAAACATACGGGTCGTATTGAGAACCTTCCTCCTTTTTGAAGTCGGTTAAAAATGTGGACATTACTTTCGCCACCCCATCCATCGCCGTACGCACCGCCGGCTGGGAGGTGCGGCTTGAGGAAACCCTGTCCGACCACCGGTATATAAAGTTCGAGGTCGGGCGGGCGGCGGGGTCTGAAGTACCCCATAATAGGCATTCTCCTTTCCCTCGTTGGGCTTTATCGAAGCTCAACAAGGAGAAGGCCAAGGAGGCGGCGTTTGTCCAGGACTGGTTCTTCCCAGTCCTGGACGGAAATGACGTAGACGCGGTCGCGTCCACGCTCCGCACGTCGCTGACCGAGGTATGCGATGCGAGCATGCCTCGGTCACGCCGCCCGGGCCCGCGCCACTCGGTCTATTGGTGGTCGACCGAGCTGGAGGACCTCTCGGTGGCCTGCCGGAGGGCGCGCAGGGCCCTGCAGCGGGCCAGCAGACGCCGCAGGAGGGACCCAGCTAACGAGGCCCTCCTCCTGCAGGCTTACAGGGAGTTGAGGGACTCCCTGAAGCACGCCGTCGGCCAGGCAAAGGACGCCGCCAGGGCCGAGATGCTGGAGGGTTTAGACCGGGATCCATGGGGGCGGCCGTACAAGGCGGCCCGCAATAAGCTGCGCCCCATCGGTCCCCCGGTCACGGAGACCCTCCAGCAGGAGCTCCTTGAGAGAGTAGTGCGGACGCTTTTTCCTGTCCGCACCGATTTCACCCCTCCAAGGATGCCCCCGCCAGTAGGGGCGGTCCCGGTGGCAAATGAGGCCCCACTTATCTCCACTGAGGAGTTCGGCGCGGCGGAGCTCCGTCTCCGCGCCAAAAGGACTGCCCCCGGCCCGGACGGGATCCCGGCCCGAGTTTTGGCCCTCTCGCTGAGCGAGCTGGAGGGCCGCGTTAGGGACCTCCTAGACCGTTGTCTGGCGGTCGGGAGGTTCCCTAAGCTGTGGAAGCAGGGCCTTCTGGTCCTGCTCCACAAAGAGGGCAGGCCGGCGGACTCGCCGTCGGCCTATAGGCCGATTGTGCTGCTGGATGAAGTTGGGAAGTTTTTCGAGAAGATTCTCGCTTCCCGCCTCATCCAGCATCTTGAGGAGACTGGGCCAAATTTGTCTGGGGCCCAGTATGGCTTCAGGGCGGGTCGGTCGACCATAGACGCCCTGAAGCTCCTCCAAAGGGAGTGCAAACAGGCCGCTCTGGAGGGGAAGGGAGTTGTTGCGGTGTCGATAGACATAAAAAACGCTTTCAACTCCCTCCCCCACGCCACGATTCTTGAGGCACTCAAGTTTTTCAGAGTGCCTCAATATCTCACGGTCCTCATCGAGGACTACCTCAGAGATCGGGAGGTAGTCTACGTGGACCGGTCAGGCCAAATGGTGCGCCGTACCGTAGAGACGGGGGTTCCGCAGGGGTCGGTTCTTGGACCACTCCTGTGGAACCTGGGGTACGACTGGGTCCTGCGCGGCCGTCTCCCCCAGGGTAGCAAAGTCATCTGCTATGCAGATGACACGCTCATTGCTGCCCGGGGGAAGACTTTTGACGGGCCGCGCGGCGCTGCAGCAAGAGCGTCGCGCGCCACGGACTCAGTCGTCGCAAGGGTGCGGCGCTTAGGCCTGGAGGTGGCCGTGGAGAAGACCGAGGCGATCTACTTCCCTCGGTCTTCCCACGAGAGGTTTCCTTCCGGCAAACACATTGTTGTCGGAGGGACCCAGGTTGCGGTGAGGGCCGAGATGCGCTATCTCGGCCTCACCCTGGACCCGCGGTGGCATTTTGGCCTGCACTTTAGCAGGATGTCACCGCGGCTCCTCAGGGCAGCAGACACATTGTCGTGGCTGCTGCCCAACCTGGGCGGCCCAGGCTCCAGGTGCCGGCAACTATACGCCGGCATCCTGCGAAGTATGGCGCTCTACGGAGCGCCAGTCTGGGCGGACTCCCTAGCGAGAGGGGAAAACCTTCCCTTCTTGCGGGGGCCTCAGCGAGTGATGGCGCAGCGGGTCGCTCGGGCTTACCGAACGGTAAGCTTCGATGTGGCCTGCTTGCTCGCTGAGACCCCTCCATGGGAGTCGGACGCCGTTGTGCTCTCCGCCGTGTACGATTTCACGGCGGAGAAAAGGGCAGCAGGGGATCCCTTCTGCCCCGTCGAGCGGGAGGCCGTGCGGACGGAGGCCCGTCAGGTCCTCCGGGGGCGATGGTCTGAGCACCTCGCCCTTACCCGCTACGGCCGGAGAACGCTCGACGCGCTCGCCCCGGTACTAGACCGGTGGCTGGAGCGTGCACACGGCGTTGTCTCCTTCCGGATGGTGCAGGTGATGACCGGGCATGGATGCTTCGGTTATTACCTGCACAAGATTGGCCGGGAGGAGACGCCTTCGTGCCACGCCTGCGGCGCTGTGGAGGACACGGCGCAGCACACCCTGGCGGTGTGTGCGTCGTGGGCCCCGCAGCGCTACGCACTGGTGGCGGAGGTCGGCCAGGACCTGTCTCTGGCCAGTATAGTGAGAGCTATGCTGGCTAGCGATAGGGCCTGGAAGGCATTCGCCGCCTTCTGCGAGCAGGTGATGGTCGCGAAGGAGGCGGCGGAGCGCGAGCGAGAGGCAGACCCTCTTGCTCCGGCGCTCCGCAGGGCACGGAGGGGGAGGAGACGACGCCAATATGTGCGTCTCCTCCCTCTCCGAGGAGGGGGTCCGCTGGTGCTCGGGGCTGTAACCCCATCACCGGCATTGCACGGATCACCTCCTACGCCTGGAGGGGACGGCTCGATACTCTCTCGGCTGTCCCCTCTCCCTCCCCCGGACCCGGGGGAGGAAGCGCCTAGGCCCGCCGTGTAAGGCGGGCTGCCGTCCGGGGGAGGATCGTGGAGTAAGGTTCCGTACCACGCCCCACGATCCTCTCCCACTTAAGGACGATGAGGGAGAGTCCCAGGAGTTTTAGTCGGTATACCCCCGCCTTCTGCGGGGGGGAGTCCGACATAACCCATCTGTTTACAGACGGATGGGTATGCGTAACGCATTTCTCCTGGGTCACCAAAAAAAAAAAAAAAAAAAAAAAAAAAGGTTAGATTTAGGCATAAAGTAAAGAAGTAAAAGTCCTTGGTAGATAAGTTGCTATCGCAGTAATATTTCGCTCTATAAAAACAGTGGGTGGGCCACG
This sequence comes from Cnaphalocrocis medinalis, assembly GCA_014851415.1. Lineage (NCBI taxonomy): Eukaryota > Metazoa > Arthropoda > Insecta > Lepidoptera > Crambidae > Cnaphalocrocis > Cnaphalocrocis medinalis. The sequence continues at coordinate 1,267 of JABMDO010000874.1, read as the reverse complement.
CTTCGGCATAAATGGGCCGGCTCGACCGGAGTAATACCACGTCCTCACAGAAAACCGGCGTGGAGCAGTGCATGCATGCTATGTTTCGCTGCGTGAGTGAGGGTACTATAGGCCCAATCCAGGGGAAGGGGGGTCAAAAGGTAAGCAGCGCACTTATGACACCACTGGTGTTGCAGGTGTCCATGGGCGGCGGTAAATATCTTAGCATCAGGTGATCCGTCAGCTCATCTGCCACCTATATCATAAAAAAAATCACAACGTTTTGAGTAAAATATACTTACAGTTGGTATTCTGTCTATAAACATTAAGTAAGGCTTGGTAGGACGTTTGCCTACAAGTCACAATAGGGTTGTTGGCGGCCAGGTACCCTGCGATTTGCTGCATCGGAGTTGTACCTTAAACGAACATAAGATTATGCTAAATAATGATCCCATCAAAAACAATACTTGTCAAAAAAACCAAGTCTCGCAACTACCGTAAAAAGTGGTGAGATCCATGTTTTGTCAAGTCGGTTATTCATTTATTGATTTATCTCACTTTTGTAGAAAATTCTTAAAATCTATTGAACTGCAAATATAACGCGGTAATCCTATATATCGGTATGATATTTATATAGGATTACAAAGTTATTTTGAAGTTCATATATCTAGCAAACTGGATCAAAATTTAAAAATATTTTAGTTTTTCCTTGATTCATACACCAAACACTACTTATATTCCAAATTTGAAGGTTTAAGGTCTGCTAGAAGTGCCTTAGAATTTTGATGATCGGTGAGTCAGTCAGTGAGTGATAAAATTAAGAAACTTTTGTCCGTTATATTCTTAAACTACTGGTTCAAATTGATTAAAATTTGAAATATACCGTGTCTTTACAATGCCTGCATGGTTACTGAAAATTCAGTCTTCTAGTTTTATCCACAACAAAGTTACAGGGGGTTAAAAATGTCCTGAATTGCTTCGAGAAAAGTTATGGTACGGCCGTGCCGCTTTTTTGCTCTACTTGGTGGGGGCACTGCCGTGCCCCCAGATATTAGTAATAGTACCTAATATGGGCTCTCCTTTCGCTTATCATCAGGCTGAGGTGAGTCAATATACCTACTGAGTCACTGTAAAAAAAAAAGTTTGACCCAGAGAATAGAGGGAGGACAACTAATATATAGGTATCTTAGGTCCTATTTTGAATGTAATTATTTGTTAAGTAGTGATAAAATTAGCAGACGGCAATCGCAGCTTGGGTCGTTTATAGGTATTCACAAGGTAAGGTATT
>JABMDO010000873.1:0-21843 GCA_014851415.1 Cnaphalocrocis medinalis | reverse complement strand
CGGTAAAAGACGCGTTAAAAACGCGCTTCATAATGCAGACCAATTGACCGCGTCTTGGTAAACGTAGTGTAGAAGGCCTCAGACTAGATGGAGTGCGATCTGCACAAGAGCTGGCTGGAGCTGGATGCGAGTAGCCGAAGATCGATCAAAGTGGCGAGTATTTGGAGAGGTCTATGTCCATCAGTGGACTGCAAGAGGCTGATGACGATGATGATGATGAAAAAGCCAGACGTGAATAGAGTACATTTTCATAGCAATGTTTCGGGATCCATAGCCAAATGAAAAAAAACTTAAGATTCGCCCTATATGTTTGTCCGTCCGCCATAAATACCTTTAATATTAAAGAATAATTCAAAATATTCAAAAATTAATGCTTTTCTATGTAAACCGTGGGAGAGCCACGCTTCGGCATGAAGGGACTGGCTCGACCGAAGTGACACCACGGCACCGGCACGGTCGAGTGAGTGAGGGCCCAATTGGGGGGGAACGGGGTTCAAGGTTGGCAACGTACTTGTAACTCTACTAGTGTTGCAGGTGTTTATAGGCGGCGGTGATCCGTCTGCTCGACTGCCACCATCATGTAAAGAAAAATATGTAAAACTAGCTTTTGCCCGCGACGGAAATTGGATAAGATGTTGAATAATCTGAAACTAGTGTAGGCCTCTGACAATGCTCGTGCGCATACTCGAATCTCTCCTCTTAGAGTTTCATTCCCTCGGGTTATTCCACTCGGGTCGGCAGCTTTAGGGATAACCTGAGTTATTTATCTTAAATATCTTAATGCCATTGACATGAGAAGAAGGAAAAGATTCCCTACGTTGTCCTAAGCTGTCATTTTGAAGGCTGGGGTTCCTACCTACGCTTGGACTATGATCCAATAGATGACGCTGGGCGTCGATTGTATAGCGTTTCGCCTTTTTGAGTTTGTTTATAAAGTTGGTCGATGTCTTCAGAATTTACCTCTTTATAAATAGTTGTATACCAAGACAACGGCAACCGTTTTCATAGTAAGTAGTGACAGTGCCGATAAGATTAAGTCAAAGATGGGTCTGATGTCCTTCCCAGAAAATGTAGGATGTAGGTACTACTAACATTAAATAGTTTGATTCTGCTCAAAAATGTGCGTATCGAAGATTTTGGTCAGATTTAGGAAAACATAAAAGAAATTTAAAAAAAAAATTAGGTTCATTCGTATAAAAAAATATTTTGTGAACGTAGGGTAACCGAGATAGTGATTGCCCAGTGTACAGTGAATGCCCGAATTAAGGTTAACATACATTTTAACTTATTTTCAAAGGTGTAGTTTCACATTAAATCCATTAAATAACACTAAGATACTGTTAACTAGAGTTCTAAATAAGACATTTGGCAAAATTTTCAATAAAAATATTGTAATGGCAGTTTTAGGACAGCGGGTGTCCGTCACTTCAATAAATGCGAATTCCTTACAGAATTTGTTAAGGACACATTTTGTGGTTTTGAAGTTTGTATCACTTTAATTTTCTTTTTTGAGCCTTAAAGCACAACGACGTGTTAGTTAAAGCTTAATGTTTCATTTGAAGCAGTTATCGTGGCGTAATTTTATTCCATTAAGTATTTTAAGGGGGTGGGCAATCACTGTACCTAAATATGAAAAATTCAGTGATTGCCATACCAGAATTCAGTTATTGCCATAGGCATGAGACAGTGATTGCCCGGGTAGGTATTTACTAAATCACGTGAGGGATATAATAATCGAACCTAATATTTTCTTTATATCCTGTAACTTTCTTTATATCTATATGTCTAGGTAGGTACTTACTTCAAGAAGTTTTGAAAAATACTGCTTTTTACAGTAAGTTGACCTTAAATAGGGGAAAATTTGATCTGCTACCGCATATCTTGGAGGAAAGGTGGTAAGAAGAACAACTAAATATGTATGCCTATCGTAATTATATTATGTATTTTACCGTAGGAGAGCACGCTTCAGAATGAATAAGCCGGCTTAAACGGAGTGATCACAAAAAAACCAACGTCAAGCGGCGCTAACGCGTGAGTGTGCCGGAGACTCTATGAAGGGGGAAAAGAGTTTAAAATGTTGGCAGCGCATTTGTGATTCCCCTTGTTGTTGCGAGTGTCTATGAGCGGTGGAAATCGCTCACCATCAGGTGATACGTATGCTTGTGAGCCACCCATCGCATAAAAATGGAATTACCAAATTATGGTTGCAGTTAGTAATAATAAAATTAGAAAAAAACTTTCGAATTTCAACTGTGGGAGAGCCATACTTCGGCATGAATGGGCCGGCTTGACTGGAGTGAAACCACTGCCTTACAGAAAACCACACTTGACGGTAAGCGAATGCCAACGCACATACTCAACACCAGTGGAGTCACAAGAATGCTGCACATGTTTTAACCCCCCATTGAGCCTCCGACAACCTCAAAACTGTATCAAAATTGGTACTTTCCATTTATTCGCTGAGATAACGAGAAACTAGATAGAACGATTTGATGATTTTACTAGATTTTTAAGTTAAACGCGTTTTCTTAGTCAATGGTATCTTATTTGGATGATGGTACTGATTTCAATTGCTTAGAAATATATCTTAACGCACAAAAAATTACGAAAGATCTAAAATTTTAAGTATTTAATAATATTTTTATGGAATTACAACGTGCGGTATAGGTGGCAATAACTGTCTCATTTGGTTGGCAATCACTGTGTCAAGTGGGCAATCACTGTGTTTTTAGGAGGTTTTTTTGTTATACGTTATAATTATGAAATATTCTTTAGATGTTTGAATTATTGCTAACTTATCTCATTGCTAAACTATTAACGTTGTCAAATAATTACACTCAGATTCCTGATTGTTAAAGTAAAGGATTATATTGAAATAAAACTAGTGTCAATTTCTTAAGTGGGCAATCACTATCTCGATCACCCTAGTATAAAATTTATTTAATGAAATATTTAAGAATACTTTTTTCCTTCGCAATAAAAATGGATAAATAAATGAGAGACCAATTAAATAATTAAATTAGGTAAAAAACTGCAGATTACCAATAAATCTAGTATTTTATAAAATACCAGCTATTTTAGGCAAAAAACAATATAAATTACATTATCTTATATAAATAAATGTGTCAACCAAATCTACTCATCTCATTTCAACATTCTGTAAGTACTCTCTTTGTTTCGGGATTTTAATTTCACTGTGTACCATTAGATGGCGCTGGGAGTTAATAGCCTCGTGCTAATATTTCGACTTTTGGGTTTGTAGGTATTATAAAATTTGTCGGTGTCTATTTAATTTATCTATCTATATAGATAGATATTTAGCATTGTTAAAAAATAATGATTTAATGCTATTATACAATCAGCAATATTTTTTCCGAGGGTAGATTATAAGCTCGATTACCTACTAAGTCCTAATGCGATTCAATTTATAATCCTCTTCGGAACACAAAAGTTACACGTCTTTCTCTAATACTTTTATATAGTTGAAGCAAAATGAGTGAAGAAGTTAACAACAATGTCCAGTCACCACTTTCGTCGACAACAAACGAAGATAACGCAACTGGATTCTTCATAGACGATTACTCACACTTGAGGCTGTCGTACCATCAGGACTTCGATGACTCAGCCGAAGTCACTAACAGCTCATTGGTATCAGAGGTATCAGAGCAGGACAGTTCGCTGGAACAGACCGATACTGAAGAGGAGGTTGATGCTGAGACGGAAAGAAGGAATAAATTGCGCGAGTACTGGATCTCGCAAATGCCGGACTTGCCACATCCTGCGGTGACGATGGCAGGCATCATCTCGGCTGCTTCGAGACAGATGGGCATGGTAAACCTGGTGTACAGCGATAGGATCGAGCAGGGAACCAGCGGTGAGGAGAAGTTCTCGCCTTCAAGAAGATCGACGTTGAATTGTAAACAGCTGCCGAAGTGACTTTAATGGCCATTTTAGTGCAAAGGTTTGTTAGAATTATTCCAATTGAATTGTTGATAGGTAAATTAAATAAAAAAAATTATTTCGATATTGCATAACAAAGCTTAATGTATTATTAGGTGTGGCTGTGTGATGAATTATTTTTTAAAAGCAAGCTGTGGTCTCTTATAATTTTATTGTAGTACAAAGGTTAGATTTTGGTCTTAACAATAAGGAATTGCCATCTATGTTGGAGATCCTATAATTTAAAAATTAATAATTTGTGTCTATAATGTAAAATTGATTTAATACCTAGTAGTTTTTGTTAAAAACTTTAAGTTTTTTTTTTTTTTTATGAGATAGGGGGCAGACGAACAGACTAATATTAAACTTTGTTACTCTTATCTGTTGATGTAAAATAAGGTTCATGTAGTGGTATCCATCGGTGGGGTAAAATGGGGTGGAGTACCATGGGGAAAAACCCTGGACAGATCAAAAGGGCTCGATATATTTTTTGGACGAATTACTGATATTCTTAAATTTTGTTATCCCCATCATTTGAAGCTATATCTTTTAATATTTTATGCAATCTATATTTCTGTCATGCTTTAGGAATTATTCTGAGATAAAGGCTTATTCACAAAAATCTACTATCTTTTATCTTGAGTACGTGAGTCATGTATAGAAATGAGATGTAGTGTCATGTATGCGATTGATGATGAATCAAAGATTAACCACTTACGTAAGCCACCAGATTAACAGGTAAGATTAGATTTAGCATCTGAGTGTTATCTATTTAGAGTTGAAGGATTCACCTACAAAATTTAAAAAAAAAATGCCAAATATCGATTATAGGGACTTAGTGCGTTTTGTGTCGCCTGTTGTCCGTGGAAACAAAATACCGATTAAGTATTCCATTGTTTTCATTAAATATTCCAAGTATTAATTTAAAATTTACCTAAACACGTTGTTTGGTGTTCCCATTTTGAAAAGAAAAGAAGAAAAGAAATACATTTATTAATTTGGACGCCACAACACATAATTATTACATGCTACAGACAATTGACACAAGACAAGAATATAAAAAACACTAGTAAAAATAAATTATAACCAAAAAACACAACAACAAAAAATAAACTATTAAAAACAAATAACAACAAAAAATAATTTTCTATAAGTTTTGGTGATTTTTTTATACATAGGAGCAAACGGATCACCGGATTATAAAATTTAATAATCCCCGCCGCCCGTGAACATCTGTGAGGTCAGAGAGATTGCTGATGCGTTGCCGGTCTTTTAGCGGATAACGAGTAAGAACGCTCTTCTCTTAAAGGTCCATAGGGCGTAGCCGGGAAATACTGCACTTAACATTTTCAACATTAAATTTTCTAAGTTATCTTGGGTCTGGGTGTTCTGGGTTGACGCCCCCAGTTAATATTCATCATCTGGTACTCATAGTACAGGAGTAACTAGGGCATAGTTTGAGACCAGTTTGATTGGTGTGATTGGGTACCTACTAAGAAAGAGTAGTAAACGGATGTCCAAAATGTTTAAGTTTAACCTGCCAAAATTCGAAGTAAGATTGTTTACGTAGATTCGACAAACTATACCTAGATAAAGATAATCTCAAAAATCTTAACATTATCTGGTAAAGATGGTAGTTATCTTGACGTTTGATAAGTTAAAAGTCTTATTTACGTGGTTGTCTGTATGAGTGAGTTAAAAGATGGCCTATCCTATCAGTAGGCCTAGCTTTTCAAGAATTCGAATCGTGACCACGCTAGGATTACGCTAGTATCTACGTTACAGCCAGACATCAAAGTATACAAAACTGTCAAACTTCTTCAATCGACTCTCATCTTACTGTCATAGACATTAGGTTGAATATCAATTGAGGAAATTTTACAAGTTGTGGTAACCTGATGTGTGGCTGACTGTACCTACCTACTTAGCACTAAGAAGAAGTATACTATTTTCTCCAAAAATGTATAAGATATGTTAAAACAATAATAAATAAATTCACCCAACATCTCATGATTGATCATATAATATCTGACTCCGTACTAAGTAGCTTAACACGTTCAATGACACCACAATTTTCTTAAATTTTTTAAGCGGTCCCGCGATATAAAGATTGATTTGATGGACACGCCAAAGATTCTGAACACGCCTGGCGGGTTCAAGGCACGGTGAAAGAAATTCGCAAGAACACGCCAGGCGTGTCGGTGGCATCGAACGGTTCAGGTGGGATCCGAACCCATAACCTTCCACATACCGGGTGGCTGTTCTACCAATTAAACTATCGAATATCAAACCCCGTATTGCTTGATACGTCATGAGCTGACCCTTATATGATTTTTAAGTGCATTATTTACTAATCCGATCACTGTTAAAGACATCTCTTTGAGAAATAAAGAACTAAGTGTGTGCATAGCTGGTGCTATGCTGTTTCAGCAACGGCAAGATGCGCCGCAAAATGTGTAATTAATGCCGCGATGATTTCCCCTGCGGTCGCGGCGAGAGCTCTCGCCGATGTTGTTTTTCAAAACACCCTGTATGTCTTCGTATTTTTTAATTTAAAATTTGTTTTTTTAATGTTGAGTTTCTTATAAGTCATACAAGATGGAAGGAAGCGCTAAGTAGTACGGAATTAGGTAAATTTCAATCAAAGAATTAGGTAAGGCTCAGTAGTGATGGTGTGAAAGAGTAACAGACAGACAGACAGAGTTACATTCGCATTTTTATAACATTAGTGAGGATAGTAAGGTTTCAATAACATTAATATAGACGGGGGTAGTAAGTTCAACGAATATGGCGGTGTTCTTTAGCCGCAAAATCGCTTGCACTGTGCTATGCGAAAGCGCATGGATTAGCTTCGCCCACCCCGCTGCGTGTGCAAACGATTATCGCCTATCTCGCGATATTCAGCAAGTACGGCAAATTCTGATTCTGACAATTTTACCTTATAATAATAAATAATAATAAAATCTTTATTGTTCAATTGCGGTGTTACAATAAATTATTGAAGATGTTACAAAATATGAAATTGATCTCGCAATTACCTAAATAGGCATACAATAGTAATATACCTACCATACTTGTTGAGTTTACTCACGTTCAGCTCTAATCGATAAAAGAGATTAAACTTATCTGCCAAAATTCGACAGGTCGTTATTTTTCTCTGCGGTGTAAAAATCTGTCATGTAAGTACCTATCTTATTTCCGGTGAATCATTAAATCAGCTTTATGGTTGAGTCATTTCATTTATACCTATATAAGTAGATTTTTTATATATAGGTGGCTGTAGAACACAAGCATTGGACTATCTACGGAACCAGAGCGCACTAAAGTCCGATGTGCATTAAGTAAGTAGGTAACGTATAATATAGGAGATCGGACTTTCTACTAGTATCATTAAATCTTTTTAAAAAATATGACGGACACCATACTAAAAAAAATTCTCAATAAATTTTGAGATGACTTATCGCACATCAATCATAAAACAATGCATCAATAATAACAATAACCCCACATAATGTTCTATCAGCGCACACGCAGGTGATTGATGGGCGCGCGCAATCTATATGGTAATGTGGACCGATCTTTAAGATTCAACAGCCAGAGGCGTAGGAAGCGGTGAAGTGAGCCAGGGCCCGCAAATTTAGACGGCTACTGAGATTTGGTATTTTTGCCGCTTATAGACATACATGCGCATAATATGCACTACACTCCAACGTTTTACAGTACCTACACTTTTGCCATAAACATCTACTTAAGTCTTCTTCTTTTTCACGTGTTGATCGCATCAAGATATTCAATTTTCCCAGCCCAATACTCCGCCACAACGACTGCGCTATCGGTACTACCTAACTAGGTACTTAAGTTAAAAACAACCTAACAGAACGGTTTTGAAATAGAATAGAATAGAATAGAATAGAATAATAGTTTATTTGGTAACCACATCACTTAGGTACAAAATACAAATAAAAGAAAATACAAAATAAAATTAGAAACTCTTTTGTGATATGCTAGGTACCAAAATGGTTGCCACTCAGCTGTTTTGTCACGGCTGTATTTCGCCTAGAACAAGCTAGCTGGACAAAAACAACATTAACGTTTCCAAGAAATATTAGTGAGGGTAGTTAACTAATGAGTCTCATATTACGTTAATGCCTATTATATTAGTATTCGTCATTAGAATGATTGGTAATGAGGGTAAGTATGGAAGCAAATTGAAGAAATTCATAAAATTAGTTGCATTTTCGCTTCTAACGAGATAACGTGTCATATGTATTTTATTTCAAGTTTGGTGATTTTTAGTGATGGATTCTGTTAATAAAGGTAAGCACAACTTTCTAAACTATTTATATATGTATTAAATTTAAAGAACGCAAAGATATTGTTTCACTTTCACTTGAGCGAACTATTGAGCTAGCATGTGTTGAGCTTGAACAACATGTCATTGTCTGTGTGTACAGGCCCCCATCTGGGAATTTTATTTCATTTGAATCCATTATGGAAGAAGTATTAAGAAAAATATGTTCATCTAATAAAAAAGTGGTTGTGTGCGGGGATTTTAATGTAAATATTTTAGATAATTCACAAAACTCGATGCGTTTACTAAATCTTTTCAGATCTTTTAATTTACATAATCTTTTTAATGAACCCACGCGAATTACCCCTACCACAGCTACTTGTTTAGATAACATATTTGTAATTGTGATGTATTAGACAAGTCCATAATAAACTTTATAAATTCAGATCATAGTGGACAGATAGCACAGTTGGAATACCGTCATGCACCCTCTTCGTTTAGTTTTGTATGTAGGCCAATTACGGCAAACCGCAAAGAAAAGTTTAAAGATAATATTAATAGGAAGGTGCCTGCATTATCGTATAATGATGGAAATGCAAATATACTTTATGAGAAGCTTTTTAATGTAGTGGAAAAGGAATTTAATGAGATTTTCACTAAGAAAACAATTAAATTAGATACTTCTAAAAGTAAATTCAGTGACTGGGCCACTCAAGGCATTTACAAAAGCAGAAAGAGGTTATTTGAATTATATGATATCAAAGCCAATTCAAATGACCCTAAGTTAATTGAATATGTCAGAGCATACTCAAAATTATTCAAAAAAGTATGTGCAATGGCAAAATCAAATTATTTGAAAGATAAGATTATAAAAGCCACTAATAAAAGTAAAATATCATGGAAGATCATAAATAATGAGACTTGTAAAAATAAAACAAAAGAAAACAAGCTCTCTCTTAAAATCGATGGCAAATCAGTTGTTTCTGACTCTGAAGTAGCAGAAACATTTCAGTCTTTCTTTTCTAGTATAGCAGTCACCACCACTAACAAACTAAACTCAAGCGCACATCTTGCTGCTTCTCTGCTCAAATCACATGTTGATAAATGCAAGACTACCTTTAAATTTACTCATATCAATTCTGATATAATTTTAAAAACATTCAAAGAATTGAATATGAAACCAACTGAGGATTTATGGGGACTCTCGGTAGACATACTAAAAAATATAATACATGCTATCGCACCCCATCTAGCTATGATATTCAATAAATGTGTTGACGACGGCGTATTTCCCGATATGATGAAATACAGTAAAATAATACCATTATTCAAATCGGGAGAGAAAAGTGACCCGTCTAACTTCAGACCAATTTCTATTCTACCAGCTCTTAGCAAAATTTTTGAAAAAGTAATATTCATCCAGTTATTGGCTCATTTGAATTTGAATAAAATATTGCACAGTAAGCAATTTGGATTTACAAAAGGTAAATCCACTACTGATGCTGGAGTGGCGCTTATCAAGCATGTCTTTGATGCGTGGGAAAATAAGCGAGATGCTATTGGTATATTCTGTGACTTGTCAAAAGCCTTCGATTGCGTAAATCATGAAACGTTGCTTATGAAGTTACATCATTACGGTGTCTTAGACAACTCAATTAGTCTAATCAAATCTTATTTATCTGATAGGATTCAAAAGGTGAATGTCAATGGAATTAACTCTTCGGGTGCCCCTTTAGTTATGGGTGTACCCCAGGGCTCGATATTGGGGCCGTTGCTGTTTTTAATCTACATAAATGACCTTCCTTACTATACTAAAGATCTATGTGAGATAGTGTTATTTGCTGACGATACATCCTTGATTTTGAGGTTGATAGACAAAAAGAAAATGTTGACGACGTAAATAACACTCTCTCTCAAGTACTACACTGGTTCACTTCTAATAACTTAGTTCTTAATTCAAAGAAAACTAAATGTGTAAAGTTCACTATGCCCAATGTAAGGCAGGTCAATATTAATATAGTCATGAATAACGAACCTATTGAAATTATAAACTCCACAGTTTTTCTAGGCATCACTCTGGATTCCAAATTGCAATGGAGCCCCCATATTGCTGCCTTGGCAGGAAGACTTAGTTCAGCTGCATATGCAGTTAGGAAAATAAGGAATCTGACTGATATTGAGACTGCAAGACTGGTATATTTTAGTTATTTTCATAGTCTGATGTCATATGGTCTATTGCTGTGGGGATCCGGTGCTGACATACAAGCTATCTTCATATTGCAGAAGAGGGCAATTCGCGCCATCTATGGCCTTAGATCACGTGACTCACTTAGAGAATTATTCAAGGAAATAAATATTTTAACGGTAGCTTCTCAATACATTTTTGATTGCATTATGTTTGTACGTAAAAACTTGCAGCTTTACTCGCGAAAATCTGATTTTCATAGCTTTAACACACGAAATAAACATAGGCTTGCGGTCCCAAATCTAAGACTTCATAAAATTGGCAACTCATTTGTGGGATTGAGTATAAAAATGTTTAATAAGTTACCACAAAGAGTAATTGACTTACCATTGCATGAATTTAAATTTCATATTAAAAACTGTTTAATGCAGAAAGGCTACTATAATGTAGAAGATTATTTAGATGATAAGGATTCCTGGACATGTTAATCTCCTCGCCTATTCTATTAAATGTATAATCTGATTTTATAATTTTACTTTGACGATTATCAAAACGATATAAAGCATTGTACACATCATACTGTTATTGTAATCTTAATAATATTTTTTATTATCAGAATGAAAATTGTAATACTGATCATAATTTGAAAAGAGTGACTACTGAGTTTCTTGCTGATTCTTCTCGGTAGAAATCGACTTTCCGAATCAGCGGTAGCTTACATAATATTTGACATTCATAAATGTTCTATAAGGACTTAAATTGAATAAAGAATATTTCTATTTCTATTTCTATTTCTATTTCTATAATAAAGCGTATTATGGTAAGTTACAATACTTGTAATCATACTGAATCGATTTTTTTTACCATATTTTGATTTCATTAGAAAATAAGTAAAATACCCCACCTTACCCCGAGCCAAATTTTATTCCAAATGTAGATATAACCTTCCTCATCATGTTGCAACCAAACATTTTTGCTCGATTTTGCCCAAACCTACTTTTTTTATTTTTTTCTAGAACGGAGTTTCAGTCTGTCGAAAATGGAGTATTTCGAAGAGTGGTTCAAAGCCTCCAACGATGAGAGAAATTCTGCGTTTTTAAATCTTGTTGCAACAAAACATGATCTGGGCAGCATTTCGGAGCAGTCTTTGAAGAACATCAAGGCAGCTATTGCGAGATTTTCTGCGAAAATATCAGAAAAATGGCAGTATTCTCGCAGAATGCGAGATCGCTTTCTGTCTTCGAATAAGTCGTGGCTAGAGGGTGAATTATAACGTTTCATACGTTAGCCGACATTGCAGAGCCATCCACATCATCACAACAACCCATAGCGGCCCTGGAAGACCGAAACCAAAACCAGGGTTCGGAAACACTAACGACGGAAATACCACACGTAGGGTTTTCATGAATCCTGAACTGTAAGCTGAAATAACGGGACTAGACGTGACCTTGATTAAAAAATTCGGTGTAATACTTATAAAACTTTGTCTTGCGGTTTCGACATAAATTTCGAAAAGTTCAGAAATATTGCACAAGAAACCAGATTATTGTATATACATCTGTATTCGTGGTACTACATGCCCGAATGTGCACAAGATTCTGGTGCACGGGCCAGATGTTATACAATCGTCTCTTCTGCCAATCGGGCAGCTTTCTGAGGAATCTCAGGAAGCGCGCAATAAAGATTGCAGAAGATTTCGCCAACACAACACCCGAAAGAAGTCACGTATTGCCGCGAATACAGACTTACTCAACATGTTAATCATCACGTCTGATCCTGTAATTAACAGTCTCAGGGAGATTCCCAAAAAAAGACAGGTTCTCTTCCTTCCGAGGTTTTAGATTTAATTTTAGAGCCAACAACAAAAAATAAAAGTTTAGTAGATACGATAAGTGTTGTATCTCACAATGAGTACACGGAAGAAGATTCTTCTGAAGAAGAATTGAGTGATGATGATGAGTAGGTTTAGTTATTGTTTCTTTTTTGTATTTTTTTTTTATTTTTTATGTATGTACCTAGTGCTAAGACATTATACAAATATATTAAATGAGAAATAAAATGTTTTTATTTTTTTTTTGTTAAAACTGTACACTTCAAATAACTTAGATGTATATAAACATTATTAACAAACGCTTTAAAAGTAAAAAATATCGATAAATAATTTTGTCCAGCTAGCTTGTACTAGGCGACACACTGTGGCGCCGGAGTACCATGACGCTGGTATTCTGTAGAAACCATTTAGGGTAGAGGGAGTCACCGGCAATCAGAATCAATACATGAACAAAAAAAATAAAAAGACAATAATAAAAAGAACAATGGAAATCATAGGTCTAAATACTTATTAAACATCGCATCTATCTATCTAAGGTTAAGTAGTTACATAATATAGAGGTGTGGGTTTGGGCATGTTTTGTAAGTACGAGTGAAAATCTGTGTATGTGTGTGTGTTGTGTGTGTTTATGTGTGTGTGTGTGTGTGTGTGTCGAAATCGAAACCTTTTATATGAAAAGTCAAATCCTAAAACTTTTGTACCTATGCAACTACGTGGCCACGTAACGATTCTTACCCTAAGCCTGTAGCTGTAGGCCCTTCAAGATCGGCCAGGTGCCTTTGGTTACCTAGCTCCGCTACTGCCTCCAGCGTCCTTATTATGTAAATCTGTGTGGCCGATTTGCCTAATCCGTAATCGGACTTCGCCCCAGTCGCGGTTCCGAACCCGCGGGACACGGATATATCCGTTGGAGCGTCCAACGGTTACGGATAAGTATAATCCGATTTTATTTTTGGAACGCAACTTGATGGGCGGTAAAGAAATGGGGATGTTTCTCAGTCACATCTGAGGCAAAGTTGGTGATTATGTAAAGACGGGGGCCATGTTTAAGTGATTATTCTAAAAGGTTTACAACTTTGTTCAATTTCAGATCGTGGCACGTTGCTGAGAGGAAATTCTCCCGTTTCTTATAACCATAAACCGTACGATGTTAGATGTAGTTACCTCAGTTTTTTATTTTTATTTATTTATACCTATTGAGGACAATCAAGATGACCTCACTTCGCCTGTTGGTAAGCGGCTGTGAGATCCAAATAAGTATGATGTTGACAGGCACAAAAGAACAAACAATGTATGTAGGTATGTATGTGTTAATTAGGCTAAAAGCTTATTTATAATAGGTAAACTATTTATTAGGTTAGCAGATGATTGTGAACCGAGGGGTGGAATCTGCAATAAAAGTTAACTACCTACATTTTAGTTAATCATTTTTAGGGTTCCGTAGCCAAAATGGCAAAAACGGAACCCTTATAGTTTCGTCATGTCCGTCTGTCCGTCTGTCCGTCTGTCCGTCTGTCCGTCTGTCCGTCTGTCACAGCCGATTTACTCGGAAACTATAAATACTACAGTGATGAAATTTGATGGGAATATGTGTTGTATGAACCGCTACAAAAATATGACACTAAATAGTAAAAAAAAAGAATTGGGGGTGGGGCCCCCCATACATGTAACTGAGGGATGAAATTTTTTTTTTCGATGTACATACCCGTGTGGGGTATCAATGGAAAGGTCTTTTAAAATGATATAAAGTTTTCTAAAAAACATTTTTCTTAAAGTGAACGGTTTTTGAGATATCAGCTCTCAAAGTCGTAAAAAGTATGTCCCCCCCCCTCTATTTTTATAACTACGGGGTATAAAATTCTAAAAAAAATAGAGGTGATGCATGCTAATTAACTCTTTCAACGATTTTTGGTTTGATCAAAGTATCTCTTATAGTTTTTGAGATAGGTTGATTTAACTGTAATTTTTTATATTTGCTGCTACGGAACCCTTTGTGCGCGAGCCCGACTCGCACTTGGCCGGTTTTAATTTTTAAAAGTTTATCTGATGTTGTTGACGGTTGACGGTAAGCATTAGTTACAACTAAAAACTAGGTCAGAATAATGTTCATTGAGTAATAACACCACTTGTTTAGATGAGTTCCACCACCGCTCGCTCGGATCCTTGGCATGGCCGCCAAATTTCCGGTACCTATCGATGCTAATCGAATACTCGATCAGTACTCCGCTGTGTGGATGAGAAGATTTTTGGGCGATTGTTTTCTTCTTTTATGTGAAAAGTGGCAAACGAGCAGACGGATCACCTGATGGCAAACGATTGCCGCCGCCCATAGACACCTGCAACACCAGTAGAGTCAAAAATACGTTGCCAACGTTTCCCGGGCCTCCGGTACCCACACCCGAAGAAACACAGCGCAGGCGCTGCTTCACGCCGGTCTTCTCATGCTAAAGCGTGGCTCTCCCACGGATTGTCTCATAATTAGGGTGAAACCGATTTGAGCTTACGTTTAAAAATTTGAAATAATTAACCCTGTAAGTAAGTTATTTATTCTCTTAAATAATAATCATCAGACATAGACTTATAAAATAGCAGGAAGGTCACTTATATGGAAATTCTAAGATCAAATAAATAAAGATTGAAGGTATAAAAATGTTTTAAATCTTGAACGGAAATCTTTTTTCAACCTTACAAGGTTAAGTGGGAGCGCATACGGGCAATAGGTATATAGGTACGACCGATATCATGATGCATTAAACCAGCTAATTCCAATTCAACAAAATAGATTGCACCCCCCCAAAACACCAAGTAGGGTAGGTAGTAGTATCCGATATCAAGAAAGGCACGACCCCTTGTTCAGTCAAGTCTTGCTTTTGATCTTAACTTAAAAAGGGCGCGCCACTTCAACTTTTAACTTAAAAGATCCTGTGATACTCTCTTTCATATTTTTATTGAAAAACGATACCTACCTGAGATATTAAGATGAGTTCAAGGAGGTTGCCGGTGGAAAACAGCATTCGTTATAGTCGACGAAGCAAAATACTTTTTATGAAAAAAGCCTAGCTTTTATACTTACAAAATTAAAATAAATGCGAGTAGGAGGAAACCTACCTGCGCCATCCATGCGCCATCCACAGAGACCCGCCACAGTTAGGAGGATTTTCAGTGAAATAATAAATAAATTCACACAACATCTCATACATTGACCTGACTCCGTACTAAATAGCTTAAATGTAGGTAGGTAGGTACTACAAAGAATTTAACATGTGTTGCATAACGTAGGTTCACTACCACCTCAGAATTTTTAATTTGCTTGAAATCCATCTCGCAACAATAAAATATTTAGAAAAAAAGACTTACTTAATTAGTAAAGTATCAGCCTATAGTATACCTACTGTCCCGCTGCCAAGGCAACGCCTCCCTCACAGAAGAAGTCATCGAGTATATTATATGACTATATTATTATTATTTATCATTATTATGTTCAAAAAATTCCTAACATAGGTACTGTTTGCTCGACCCGGGAAGTCTAGTAAAGTAGTTGCTACATACTACCTACCAATAAGATCTGTATCTATACTAGATATAGACATACTTAGGTACTTATACCTACCTAATAATTTGCGAGTTGAAGTGCAGAGCTATGGGGCGAGTTCTGCGTAAAACCAACATAAATAGTGCATAAAGCCCAACACACAAAGTAGAATATTGGAAAACAAAGAACCTAATAATTTGAGTAGGTAGGCATACCTACTTAACTTTTCTTACATATATTCTATAAGTAAGTATACTATTTAAAACTCGATTGCGAAAGTTATTACCGGTAACTAGTCAGGTTATAAGTGGCACTTTACCTCTGACAGCGCGCATTTTTCATAGAAATAAAGTGGAGATTTCGTTTGAATTCGCAGAACACAGTATAAAAATTCCCAGTAGCAGAGCGGTTAGAACGTCTCTCTCCTCTCGAAAGTGTGAAAAAACAACGTTGATTCGCCATTTTGGTAGTGAGCAAGTGGATACGATGTTATTATCAAAACGTCCGATCAGAATTCAAAACATTAACAATAAGCTTTCAGAGTGGGTAGTTAGGTACTAGACTCTCTCTGTCTCATCGTATTCAAAGTGGAGTCCGTGTCACTTTAGAGCCCGGGGTAGGTACGCTTAAAACATGATTCAGGATTTGGGGGAATCTGGCAATTACAATAAAACGACTGCCGTCTGACCTTCGTAATTCTTCAACAGGGGAGCCAGACCAACTGAATCATAGTTACACGGATCAGAAACTCTCCGAAACGTGTAGGTTTCCTCACGATGTTTTCCCTCACACCGGATAGCTACCATTTCTCAGTGGTTATTATTAGACTACTAGTCCATAATCTTTGTACTGTGGCAGAACGCTGAGCTCGGGCTCCTGGGGCTAGTCCCAATCTAATTAGGTAATTGAAATCATTCGGCGTGGTCCGCGAGGCATCGCTGCGTCCCCAATTAGCAGGCGTCGCCATTTTGTGCTACCCGCCCGCCATTTTGAGCTACTCGGCCGTGGGCTAATTGACGGATACCTACATACAACCATAAAATAGGTAACGAAGACCGACTCAAAACTACTCACGATAAGGCTAGATGTCATGTAGGTAAGCTACTTTCTCCCAAGCTTACCTTTATTTGAAAATATTGAACATTTTATTCTGGTTTTTGTAGGTACTCTTATTACTCAAATATGATACAATTATGACTTAGGTATGTGAAGTGGAGTTAAACAACCTGTTGACCCCATAGTTTCGACCAAATCGTTGAAAAAATTACGACTTTCTAAAAGTTGTAGAGAAAACGTCCAATTGGACAAAATATGAATAATCGGTAGAAGTGATAGTTAAAAAAATTAATATTTTTCACCAATACATCCTGTATATAGGTACATGATGTCCAGTACCTAATAAGGGATCATACAAAAATAGTAGGGTAGGTATAAAATAGCTGGCGGCATGAAAGAATAGCAATGACCTTGAGTGCTCAAACGCCAATTTTAGTAGAAAGTTTTCGTTTTAACAAGTGCGCAAACTGTTACTTTTGTAACGGTCATCACTATAGTTAGATGCCGCGGACTATACACAATTTGGTTGGTGACCCAGAACTCATTTAAAGTTTTTTGATAAAACTTAGTGTTGCCAAAAACGCGCACGAATTTATTCACTGAGCTACAAACCCTCTAATCCAGTGGTTCTTAACCTTTAAGTCATGAGGGACCATTTTACCAAAATTCTGTCGTGTCAGGGACCACATACTTCGGACATGCGTCGCGGCGCCGTTTGCGTTGTGTTGACTCGACTCATCACGTCACGTCACTTATTTATTACGATGTTTTCGCGGACCACTTGTAATGCCTCCAGAGACCACCAGTGGTCCGCGGACCACCGGTTAAGAACCACTGCTCTAATCAATTTGGTAAGCCCTACCTGCACAAGCACCTACCTGTATTACTTACCTATTATTAATGCCAACATCCTTGCATCTAACAAAGAAAGATACATAGGTACACAGAAGGTATCTATACCGCATCTAAGTATTTGTACCTACATAATCTATCTAGTATTTAGCAGGTAATGAAACAGCGTACAGCTCCCTCAGGACGAACTACTTACACGGTCTTGCAGCGTTGGAATTATTGAACAAGCGTAAGATGGAGCTGGCAGTCTAACTTACGGTACTTAGGACTTGTCTAATAAATCCAATAGTAACAGCTTCGATTTATGAGAGAAATTTCTCACGGATATTGAACAGGAATTCTTCCAAATAGACTTGCCAAGGAGAATAGACTCCTTAACTTAGTAAATCCTAGGTACCTATTAATTATTAAGAAATCCTAAGTGTCGGTTGACTTAATGTACAGACAGCATCAAAATGATTTTAGCGTTCCAACTTGCCATACATATCTGAGCATTTGACAAAATCACTTTATAGCAGAATGGTAATAAGAGTTTAAAGAAGTCCAAGTTCCTTTGGAGTAAAGGCAATGAATTAATTGATTCTCTTTTATTAATTAAGTTTCTCGAACAGATGGAAATGCACCTTGGCGTAATACTGAAGTAGTTATCTTTTGTCAAATGCTCAGATATTTTTGTGATGTTTGGATTTGGACACTAAGATTTGATGTTGACTGTAAATTACGATTCTTCCTTTATAGCTACATATATAATAGGTAATTTAACTTGTGAGCAAAATAAAGACCGCGCCTGTGTCGTTTCTCACAACATTACTTATTTTCTTTCTTATACTACATTAATATTAATAAAATGATTTTGTAATTTCAATGTATTAGCTTTTATTTTTTAACCATTTTTATTATTTATAATTTTATTATAATGTAGATAACATACAAATTATGTTAACGACAGTCACGTGATCATGTTCTATTTCTTCTATAATTCATAATCATGTAAAGTAAACTGACAGATCTCAATGACAAGTTTCTATGCATTTTGACATTTTGCATATGTCAAATTGAGTGATAATGTATGGGATGACACATTGACATATGTCAGTTTACTTTACATGATTATGAATCAGAGTATAATATCACTGCAAACAGTTAACGTTCAGCCACACATAAAAGTACACAAAACTGTCAAATTACTTCAATGGATAAGTTGAAAATCGATTGAGGAAATTTGACAGGTTGTGGTAACCTGATCTGTGGCTGTCTGTACAATAGTATAATGTAAGCAATTTTTTTTAAATTTCACCTCATCCCCTCTCTTAAATTATCAAATGTAACAATATTGACCCCCCTCCCTCTTTCACGCATACTTAATACTTGAACATCACCTTACACCACTTATACAGATAGATATTAGATGTGAGATCATTTGAAATAGTAAAATATAATAATATTTATACAATAATTTACATACAAGTATTCTAATTGGATTTTTCATAATATGAAGACTTAACAATAGAACAAACATAACAAAACCTATCCTAAAGACTTAGGAATTTGAACTTAATGCATATGATAAAATATAAAAAAGAAATAATTTAGTTAATCAACCCATATCCCCTGCAGCGTTCACCTCTGATTCTTCTGGCCGTGTCTCCATTAGAAGACTCTGCAGTTCCGAGTAGATTGTCTCTAGCATCATCAAACGAGGTTTTGTATACTGAAACAAGAAAAGAAACTAAAATGCATTTTGTATGGATCTCAATCCACCTCAAACATTCTGATTTTTTATTTCTGATAAGATCTTATTTTATAATAGGGTACTTGACTATTTTTTTTTTATGTGTTTAATCAAAAGACCCCTCTATTAAAGAATTATTGTTGAAAGAATTATTTGATTCTGATTTGAATTACCTGAGATATCACAACTTTAAGAGCACATATTTTACGCGGGCCCAAAAACGCTCTATACAAATGGCTACTAACATGTGACGTCACACGCTGGTATCTTGTATGCGCGTCTAGCAAATTTTGTTTGGTAGCTATATCAAATGTTTCGTTTATGTACATAGTTTTATAATAAAGTTTGTGTTTAATGTGTGGGTAGTTCAATGATATAATTATTTATAATATTATAAACTTTAAAAATGGACTTGCCCATGAAACTTTGAATGCTCACAAAACCAGCTAGACGTTATATTTTCAACTGAAAATTTTGGCTATTGGTTCTTATTTACCAATATTTTGGTAAAGTATCAATATTTTTTACTACATCGATATTAGTCAACTACCCTATTGTTTATCTTAAACTGTTGCTTTGGAGTCCACGGTTGATTTCCTATGTAAGTTTTTCATAATATACAATTTTAAGTTATTCATATTTCGTAATTTATTCCACATCAATTTACATTTCATGTATGTATATCTCAGATTTAAATGAAAATAATGACTTCACAAGGGGCATCTAGTAAAGGCATTTATATTCTTACAAGAAAAATTGTTTGTAACTGAAATTACCTTAAACAGAGGAACCAATTTCACTGATTCCGAATCCTGATTGTTAGTTTTAACCAATATAGTAAGAAAGTATAAAACTCGATTCTGAAAATAAACAAAAAAAAAAATTATACATCTCAAATAGTAACAGATTCCTGAAATATCTTAATCACAGATAAAAAGTCGTTATTTATTCTATAAAGACCAGAATGCTAGTTAAATACAAACCAGTTTTATAACTTCATTTATTATCACATCATCTACACTCGACCATGGCACAAAATTGTCTTCTCGTCCATACACATATTTGACTGAGCTCTGTATGCCAACTGTAGGAATCACCAGGAGACTTTCTGTAATAAAACAAAATCATTTTCACCCTCAGTATCGGTACCTAATATTTATTGTGGAAAGACTCACCAAGAACATATTTTTCATACAAATGTGCCAATTTCATGAATGAATAAATGAAACATTTTAAAGAATTTTATGTAATGTGATCTGTAATAGTATTTCAATAGGTACATTTTAGAAACTTCTCAAATGGTTATTATAGTCCCTTAGTATAGAGTTAATATTAATGTTATATGGGATGAGGTTGATTTACTTTTTAAATTTTAACCTAATTGTAAGGTTGGTTGGTTGAAATTCTTAATTAAAATATGAGCGCTTTTTAATTTATATAACCGTGAAGAGTATTGTACACATACCTGATTGTACACTGTGAGTTATCCAAAAGAAAAGAAGAAAGGTCAAAACAGTCACTATAACTACTAACGCGGTCAAACTTATTCTAACATAGAACAATGCCACAATATTAAAAAACACCGCTAAAAACAAAGAAGATTTAGGCCAGGAAGACTTGTTCCTTCTGCTTTTGTATGATATGGTAAAGAGTCTGGAATTGGCTGAACCATTGTAAGCACCCACTCTTAGCGACAATGTAACTCCATTAACGTTTTCGTAGTCTAAAATTTGATTAGCACTCATTATTAAAGTAATCTTTCTGTGATAAAATGCGAATTCAAAATCTTTGTTTATTTGCTTTTCACTTGACTGACTGACAGCAGTTCCCGCAATTTGTAAATTTCGTTAAATGTCACTGTCAAATTGACTATTTAAACGAACGTATATTAGGTACTCCAATGAATGAATGAATGAATGAACTATTGAAACCTAGCCTTTATTTATTTATAGCCCAGTCCAGAGTTTCTTTGCATTTTAGACCCATCTAGCCATCTTCAACGCATGAGAATATACCCGTCGCATTCGTACCTACAAAAGCGCGAATAGTGCGTGAGGTGTAGTGTAGTGAGGAGGGGAACCGATCCGGTTTTCAAATATAGGCCCTCAGCACTCAACATAATTATTTTTTCATCAACCACGGGAATCGAACCCCCAACAGCAACTTAGCGCAATGTAGTCAAATTATTAAAGTTATCGATGTCATCATCATCATCAGCAACCCACGCTCGTCCACTGCTGGACATAGGTCTCCCCTAATGCACGCCACCGCTCCCGATTTTCAGCCACCCTCATCCAGCCCACTCCAGCCAGCCTTCAGCAGGAAGGATGTCATCATATTTAAGTAAAATTGATTACTTAGACTTGATTTGAGGCCTTTTCCCTGCAGTGGGGTAGTAAATAGACCGATACTTTATTAGTTGGGT